>CAAKHF010027710.1:81940-150883 GCA_901007745.1 Hippocampus kuda | reverse complement strand
ACAAAACGAATCATCACCCTCTGTGTTGTGCTTAAGAACTCGTTTTAAAAAGAAGCTTGCAAAGTTCTCGCGCCCCACGGCAAAGTGTGAAAGCGGAAGTCTAAAATTACCTCCGTGAATTAATGAACAAGCTATTCATTTGCAAAGAGGAGGTGAAATGAGAGAATATTCATCATGTCTTGGAGACAAAGCCCCAAAATAGCAAATGCCAGAAGTGAGAAGGAGGGTCGACGCTACCTTTCCACATCAACAAATACCTGGACGTTAAGTTTACGCACGAGTCCCTTGAAATGGGGTTCGGTAGTCTGGATTTCGTTTCCCAAGGAAAATTCCCTCAAGTGAATTGACTTTTCATTCATGCTTGACAAGACACATTGATGACTGTCTGACGTTCACGTGTCTTCACGTAGCGGAGGTTCATTACCAGCAAAGGCTCCGAGACATGACATCCCAAAATAGTCTCTGCCCTTTTTCTGCCAAAATCCCCACTCAACAATCCTCATCTCCAGAAACAAGCACCCTGATGTCTCCTGCTCGCCATTCCGAGAAATCACGATGTGATTTTTTTTTTTTTACCCCCCTTCAGTCCGCCAATCCGGATGGCCATCGTTGAGGGCCAAGTGAAAAACCAGCCTGCCTTCGAGGTTGCTTCTGCCGCCATCCTAGACAAACGTTTGTCTGTCTTGTGAAAGAAACAGCCGTCCGTCTGCAAGCCAGACCGGCTTTTTTTTTTTTGGGGGGGTCAAGCAAGAAGATGGAGCGTTGCGTTTGGCTGCTTCAAACAACAGTGATTGAAGTGCGCTTTGTCTGCGCACATAGTTGAAATGCTTCGGAGTTTGCACTGGCCTCTGTCCTGGACCTCAGCTAGTAACTCTTGTACTCAACTCAACTGTATTTGTAAAGCACTTGAAAACAAACACCACTGTGTC
The DNA here is from genome assembly GCA_901007745.1 of Hippocampus kuda. Classification (NCBI taxonomy): domain Eukaryota; kingdom Metazoa; phylum Chordata; class Actinopteri; order Syngnathiformes; family Syngnathidae; genus Hippocampus; species Hippocampus kuda. The sequence continues at coordinate 149,954 of CAAKHF010027710.1, read as the reverse complement.
GACAGAGTGCTGAATGTGCAGCAAAATCTACCAGGTCACCAAAAAGTAGAAAGGCAAAGAAAAACATGAAATTCCATGACATGATACACCAGCGTGTTGAGTTTTACTTGTGTTGTGACCAATGTGGATCGCAGACTGCAGAAAACCTCCTGCTGTGCCCCCCCTCCTCCAAAAAGCAAGAAACAACTGGCACAGAGAATCGCCCCCCCCCCACCACCACACACACACACACCTGAGGATGAACAGCACAAAATGTGAGAACATCTGGTGTGCAGATGTATGCAGAGATATATGTACCCCCCCCCAAAAAAAAAAAAACATGGGACTGCATCACATTCCACGGAGCAGCCTGCGGGTGTGCCGGCAGGAGGGATCAGATCAACTGGGAGCTGCATCAAAGGGAGGAGAGCGAGCGATAAGAACATGCAGATATGAATGCAGGACGATTATGGAACACGCGTTTTGTTTTGCGTGGACCGGCCGGGGTGAGCGATCGGAGGCGGCTTGTGTGCGGGGCTGCGTTGCCTTAAACATGAGCTGCGCGACGCGAGTCAGCTTCCTCTGCGCAGCTCGCGTCGCACGAATGCAAATCAACAAGGAGTTTAACATTCAAGTCTGCCAGAGCAAACGCGGAGGGAGGCCTGCGATGGAGCTTCGAATCTCGCAGCGTTTTGCTGGAGGCGTCGCTTAGCATTGGTGAACAAAGTTAGCTTCTGATAAGATGCACGTACTTGATTGCACTGTGAAGTTGTCGACGTGATGCGATGTCCACGCACCACATACAATGCGGCGTGGGGTTTGCCCTGCTGGTTGCACAAGTTAAAAAAAAATAAAATGGTGCCTTCATTATGGGCGCTTGCATTTTTCCAGCAGACTCTGAGCGGCATCTACAGATTTGCCATTGGCCCAGCAGTACGTGTGGGGGTGGGGTTGGGCCCGGGGGGGGGGAGTTGCTCACTCGCAAGAGAATAAAATCGGGCTAATTTCAGCATGACCGAAAATAGAGTGTGTATAGTATATCGTGCCATAAGTATTGATCCTTTGCATATTTTGACAAGAGCAGGTCACAGACTTCTTATTAAAACAACTTTTTTTTTTAAATTCCATCAGCATCCTGTAATATATTCCACAATCCATTCCACAAACTACAATATTGTACAGCCATGTACTGAACGGTGCCAGAAATGGTAGAGGCAGAAGAACAAATTTCTTTGAGCCTGGCCAATTTTTGTTTACTGCGGAGTCGCAGATGGTGTCGTGGGCCACTCATCTGACTTGTGCGCGTGCAGCGTGGGCTCAGTTCCCAATCTGTGACGGTGTTTGGATGGCTGTCTGTCTCTCTACACGTACCCTGCGGCTGACTGGCAACCAGTTCAGGGGGTGTGGTCTGATCCTTGCCCCAAGTCAGCTGGGATAGGCCCCAGCAACTCTTCAGGATAAGCGCTGCTGGAAATGGATGGATGGATGTTGTTTGCGTTGTTTTAATCACCAAACATATTTGCTGAAGTTCATGTGAGGGGGAAGAAAACCCCCATAACATCCCCCCATTATTTACAACGTTGAAAAACAGCTTTGAAAACGAGTGCTTTTTAAAAGCTCAATGTCAATCTTTCAACTTCACAATATTCATTCATTCATTTTCTGAACCGCTTTATCCTCACTCGGGTCGCGGGGCAACTTCATAATATCCGATTAAAAAAAGAGGGCCATGATGTATGCTTTGCTCATTTTTTTTTTTTTTTGCCCAAAAATCCCCAACCTTGCTTGAATGAATTTGACGTGACCTTGACCTCAACCCCATCAAACTACAAAAGAGCCTGTAAATTCGGTGCTTTTGTTCAACGTCGGTGACATGTGACCTCTTCAGAGTTTTTCTGGACTCGTGAACAAAACACAAGAGAGGAGGACAAACAGCCTTCTGCTTTTGTCAACATGGTGTTGATGATCAGGGCAACAAGGAGCCTTCTGCTTGACGCGCCGGCAACCCCGGTGGCCGTCGTCATCGCAAAAGGGGCTCGCACCGTGTTTGTTCGTCCTGTCAACGAAGCGCCGTTAGAGCAGCTGACGTGTAAAGCAGCAGCTGAGACGTGGTCTCGCGCTCACTGTCCACAGGTGAGGCCGGCCTGCCCTCGTGTTGACTGCCGCTGTTGACACAGCTGTGGCTGTTGTGAACATCCACACGGCAATCAGGCAAGGTTACAGCTTTCCTTTCCCGCAAAGACGAGAGAGAATGTCTCTTTGTCCAACAGTTTCGGGCCGCACACGGTGACAAATCATGATAACCTGTCCCAACCGTGGCCCCACATCCTCTGCAACGGGCGGGCCTTGTTTATTTGATAAGCAGGAGACGTGTGACTTCTTTCGGCACACGCTTGCTACGCGACAACCCGACCGTATCACACACTCGCCATTGTGCCGTGATGGCGACGAACAGCGTCCAATGGTAGACAATTTACAATGTCAATGTGGACATTTTCTGGAACGCTATGCTTTGAAGTTGCATAAAACACCCGCAAATCGAAACAAAATCGAGTCGGCATAGCTTGCCGGATGTCTTTTCAAGCGCCATCAAAGCATTCGCTCAAAGGGGCTCAAAGTGGATTGCCCCGGGGAGCTGCAGAGGAGTTTTCCCCTCCTCAGCATAAATGAAGTCCAGGTGTAGAAGCTGGAAAAAAAAATCTTCAAGTAGCCCCGGATCAACATCTTCCAAGACCTGTCATATCACACCACCTCAACACGCCAACCGGCAATCTTGCCATCTCGGAGGGCCCCTTCAGGGTGCTCGGAAACATCCGCACAGTGTGTTGTTGGGAGCATCCCGATACGCCTTCTCCACCCCGAAGAAAAAAACCTGCCGCTCCTTCGGCACCGTGGCCAGTGCTGTGCTTACTTGGTGCTTAACAAGTTCTTACAAACAACAGGTTTGGTTTTCCACCGGCAAAGCGCCAAGTATGAGCTAAAGTCATGACGTCATTGTAAAGCGTCCAAACATCGCTGCTCTTACATCGATGTTTAACGAAGGGTGCCTGCGATCGATTGCTCTTCTGGCGCGACGCATTTGTGCTGCAGTTCACCGCTCAACAGTTGGTGCAAAACCTCCGTGTGTCCGCGGAGCCCTACCTCGACATCGGGGATCGTCATGCTAACCCCGCCCCCTGACGTAGATGGTGCCAGAGACTGGCCCGACAAATAATTAGAGCCAGCTGAAGCACCAGTTTCAAGCACCAGAGCGAGAGCTGGAGCCAATTTCGGTGGTGGAAAAGGAAAGAACAGGTGCTGACCTCGGCACTGGCCCGGAAATCACACTAGCACAAGCGCGGTGGAAAAGGGCCGTGAGTGGCGGCATCATCACCTGGATTAGGGACACCAGCTGAACGGACACATTGAGGTTTCTTTTATACTAATTGTCAAACTGCAGCTTGTCTATTACAGGAAGTTGTTGTCAAAATGGACCCGGTAAATGGCCGTTCACTTGTGTTGCGCTTTTCTACCTTGGCCATACTCAAAACACGACTTCTGACGCGGCATCAGAGAGAGTCACTCGGGGGTTCCGTATCTTGCTCAAGGGCACGTTGACGTGGTCACAAGAAGTGAGCGCACCGCCACCGGGGCCGTGCCAACCAAATTCACTTGAATTGGCGGCTGCAAGCAAGCACGGGCACCTTTAGCTTCACCTGACCAATTCTGACGCAGGATATTTCTCTTCTCATGCCTTGACACGCACCTTTGCACATTTGACAAAATTGCTGCGTGTGAAAAAGATCGAGATCACTCTTCCACCTGGATTCTGCTAAGTCAAGATGGGGGGGAGTCATAAAGAAAGGAATGTGGTTCAAATATCAGAGGGGATTATTTCGCTCCGTGTTCCCTTTGCTCTATAACACCTTGCTGCAAACCTGTGTGTAGTCCAGGTTTTGATGTTCTACTGTGTCTTGAAGTCTGTATTCTGCTCATTATTCAGTCATGCCGTATAACTTTCCCATGCCCACAGCGTAGCTTGGCGTCCTTGAAGCAAATCACCACCTAGAATTGGAATACTCCCCTACTGTAGGACGCACAAACATTGGAACACGCTAGTTGATACAAGCTGAGAATCGGTTTAGGGAGAAAGGAAAGTTATGATATCACACTTTGTGTCTCGGTACCGCCCTTCTGATGGTATAAAAATGATGTGAATCTCTTCCTGCTTCGCACTCGTGACGCGCAGCCGTTGTCTGTAATTCGCGAGTGCCCGGAATATTCGGTTATTAAAAGCTTCGAAGGAACTGTTCATGGACTCCAGCCTTTATTTGAAGAACCAATATTCTCCTCGTCCAAAATTCAACAAACACGCGGGGGAAAGAAGGCCGCTTTCCCCCCCCCCCCCAACAGTCTCTAGCCTACTTTGTTGATGTCAGGGTTCAGAACTACACGCAGTGTGTTTAGTCACATCCATATGCTTGCGCTGATCCAGGAGGAAATGCGGGGGACTTCAGATGCACTCCGAGTGAGACTTGATTCCCAGAACTCACGAGGCTTATGTTCTTTTTAAAGCAAAAAATAAAGAAAGAAATAAAAGTGGCCTTAAAGGCTGCCTACATCCAAACCAGATTCCGGAATCTTTACAGTCAGTGTCCTATGGGCGAAATAAAGAGCAATGTCAACCTGGCAAAAAAGTACAGCGATCTGGGTCAACATCCACTCACCGTCATGTTTGAGAGCAACACACTACTAAGAAATGTACGAGGGAGTGGCTCAGTACGAAGCAGATGGGTGGACATGAGAGCGCAGAGAGAAAAAACAAACACGGCAGCATGTGTTAAGGCGATCAGGATGAAAGGCTGCAATAAATCAACTCAAGCACATTTCTTTGGGAAAGGCGTAACGTCCCATGAGGCAAATACAACGACAGCCGACACAACAGTCGTTACTTTCAAGAGGGGTGTTTTGCAAACACTGCAAAAGGGACACTACCAGAGAATCCCCCTACAGGCATTGACTGACCCTCACAGTCCGTTTTTTTTTTAAACTGGCAGGCATCCCTGTTGGGGAATCTGTTCACGATAGGCCTTCGCACTGCTGCATGGGGAAAAAGCGACAATAGCCTCCAGAAAAACGCAGAAACATGTCTTTATGCCTGCATTTCTCTCCACAACAATTCAGCAACAGGACACGCATTTGTCCTGTGAGCCTGCGCGCTTGAATTCATGTCGATGCGCTGGCAATTCACGACGTGCTGCCGAAAACGACTCACTCACTCATACACACGCTCACAGTGTCCATGTGTTACCAGGCATAACATTGGCCAAAGATACGTTTCGGTTCAGTCTGTTCTCGTGTACATACAGTGCATTTAAAGTGGTGTCTCAGACGAGTGAGGCTGCATTCACGGACGTGCATCTGCATAGCCGCAGACGACAGTATCGCTCTCAAACACACACACACACACACACACACACACACGCACGCACGCGCGCGGTTATAAAAAAAAAAGCCATTTTCCCCAAATCTTCTCCGCTATTTTTGCATGTATTGATCTTAAGCTCGAACGCGTGTATTAAATGCGCGTAAGACTTTGGAGAAGAAACCCCTCTTACCGGAGAGCATGACCGATGCCTTGGGAGGTCTCCACGGTCCTCAAGCCGGGAACAGGAATCATCGCGCGTCTCTTCTACGAAGCGAAGAAGCTTTAAGGGGAAGTAGTACGCGTCCGAACCGCCTCGTTCATGAGAGGTCGGCGTCCAACTTGTGATTCCCGCGAGAAAGCTCAGTCACCACCGATGCAGGACACCTCTCGGACCCGAACGAAGGCAGTGCGCGGCTGGCATCGCAGCTGAGCGGAGTGCCGTGACTGGCTGGAGCAACCTCCGGAAACGGGAGCGCTAAGCGCCGCCCACATGCAGCACGTCTCCGACCGAATCCAAACGAGGCCTCCTGGCTATTTTTTTCTCCAAAACAAATTAGCAAAACATGTTAAATGTGGCGAAAATCCACGCCGGTAAAAGGAGTTGTACTACATGTCGCGACACACTCCCCAGCCACAACAAAATTAGGGGCAGCCAGTGGAGAATCTTCCTAGCGTGCCCAACAGATGGCGCTGTTTGACTTCTTTCTCTACTGACCGGTGTTTTCCAACCTTTATTGAGCCAAGGCACATATTGGGAGGGAAAAAATCCTCACCGTCAAACAAAAAAAAATGGATATTTAAGTTTATTATGTACATTTTGCCATCTAGCGGAAGAACATTTAGTTGTTTGGCCAAGTTGCCGCTGTACACTAACAAGAAGGGATAAAGTTATTGTTCAAGTGTATTACTCTTTCAGCTTGTTTTGGGGCCCACCTACATTTGTCTCAAATAATTACTTCACTTCATAGGCGAAGTAAGTATGACTGTTATACCATTCCAAAATCTTGCACTCTACTCAGTGGGCATCATTGAACAACCGTACATACTTATTCTCATTATGTGAGCTGGATGCCAGTTGCGCTGTCTTTGGGTGAAAGGCCCTGCACACCCTAAACAGGTCACCAGCTAATTGCAAGCCTCATATCGACAGGCAACCATTCACGCTAGCAGTCAGACGTCTGGAAGAGTTTTCGATTCACTTGGCATGCAACGTTTTTGAGATAGGAGCAAAATCCACTCATGCCCGGGGAGAACAGCAGATGTGCTAACCACTACTTCAGCGCACCACCTGCAAGCAAATAAATGAATCGTCGTTTCATTTCGGTTTCTCAGGATTCTCTTTCCAGTGGCATGGCAACATCAGCACATAGCTTCCCATCTAAATGGCCTATATTCCACACTGAACAATTGGGCAGTGAGCTCCTCAAGCCTGCCTAGCAACAAGTGTGTGGCGTGACCTGAAAAAATGGATTCTATCACTACCGCGAGACACACGGAATGTTTTTAAGGGCCTTGCAGGAATAAAAATATGGAGCTCCGTTTTATTCCAATTTAGCCGCTGGAGGATTTTTGACATTCTGGATTTTGGATCACGGATCAAAAGGATTAACAGAAGGAATAATCTGCCAGAAAAATTGTACAATATATCTACTCAAGGGCCACAATATTAGGTACGTTTCCAATGAAATGACAATAGCGCGGTCAAAACATTGCCCCTGGAAAGACCGCCCCCCCCCTCCAAAAAAATCACTTTTGACTGACACTTAACATGCCGTGTATGTTTTTGGAATGTGGGAGGAAATCGGAGTACCCAGAGAAAACCCACGCAGGCCTGAGGAGAACATGGGAACGCCACACAGGAAGGCCGGAGCCTGGAATCAAACCCACACCACCGCGCCACCCAGTTAAAATTAGTTCATCAAGAAACTATTCCTGCAATATTTGAACTTGGTTCCTTAATCTCACACTTTTTGTTGTTGTTATTTACCAAACATGTTTCGGTGGAAGTCTTTTGCCTTCTTCAGAGTGTCACATGAACAAAAGCCCGTCTGAGATAAAGCAACCAACAATTAATAAATTCAAGTAAGAGCCAGACCGAAGTTTATTCAGTTATTTCCACAATATGGCTTTAGAACAAACTGTATGAAACTGACAAGAGAATGATCATTTTATTGCACTAAGCTAACATATTTTCACATTTTGCATAGCAACATTTGATGATCCAGCAACGCAACGCTTGGTGCCATTTTTTCCTTTTTGTAATCGTAGAGAAGATAATAGCTGACAAGACTACTCAAGGAGCCCACACCCAAGAAATCAGTGACGAAATCGTTTGGAGCAGCTCAGTTTAACAAAACTCACGTTCCACCAAGTTCTCACATTCATTCTGAATCAAAGCAATTCAAAGGTTGATTATGACTTCTCTTGTGAAATTCAAATTCTTGACTTTGTGCAATCTAGATCCAATCCAGATGTGACTTTTGTTTCAATGAGAGATCTAGCGAAGGTACCTCAAGATTTCCTACTGGTGATTACAATCTGTGGATCAGCATCATCTTCACAACTAAAATGTGGAGATCGTGCAATTTCCATGGAAACATTCTTGCCAGAAAAATTGCCCATGACGAGTAGCTGTATTAAAAACTGGAGAAACGAAATTGCCAAATGTTCAAAACCCACATCACCCCTTTAGCTAAGGTGCCAAGTCAAAAAACAAAAAAAGAAAAAAGATTTACAAGGGGTAATTTGTCAAACGTCGCCATTTGATGAGTGGTCATGGGACTTCAATTTGGCTAAGGACAGACAGCCTGACGGAGAAGATGTGAAGCACAGCGCCTACGTACTGATTCAAGGAAAAGTAGAGCAAGCACACCACGAGCGAGACGATCAGTCAGAGAGCTTTCGGCGACACCACTCAGCCTTTAATGGAGACAAACGGAAAAACAATTACGGAAAGACATGCGCCCGATGTCCTTGGAATGCCTTTGGTGATGCTTCAATGGAACTCTTCCAGTTCAGAGGTCAACCTGGAAAGTGTCAATGTACTGCCAAGAAATACGCGGTAGAACAGCGCCCTCTTCCGCCTTGCTCCCACTCCCAAGTTCAGCGTCCTCAATCGCAAAGCAATTTACAGTAAAAGCAGACGTCGACGTTTTTCTTCACCAGAAACTCGCACGTCGAGGCCCGCTCCAACGTAATGGGGGCGTGGCTGGATAAGGGCTCCTTGGGGGGCAACCCCTGGCACAGGGCATATTTCTCCAGGCCCAAAAGCAGACTGACCACTTCGGTTGAAGACGTTAACTTTTGCGGGAATTTCCGATACAGCGAGTGGGTGGGTAAGAGCGGCTGCTTCTGCACGGTCACCTGATAGAAGCAGCCTGGGTCGATCAGCACAATGGTGTCCGACATATTGGACTGCTTTGAACACTGGACAAGCTGAATCTGCGGGCCCTTGGCCATGACGGCATACCAGAGGATCGGCAGCGAGGTGCAGCGCAAAGAAGTGAGCAGATTCACCAGCTGGTTATCGCTGTCCTCCGCTGCTTCGACGGGATTGGCGGCCAAACTGAAGATCTGTGTGATCTGAGGAGGCGAAAGGAGGTCAAAATAAACCGGGAACAAAGCGACGGTCCTTTTTATTCAACACTGACCATTGGCAACTCGTGATCCTCCTCTTCAACAGGCCTCCGACAATCTGTCTCGAGCTGAGACTCCACTTTCTTCCTTTCGTTTTGCTCCTCCTGCAAAAATAAATGACAAGTACCGTTGCGAGAAAAAGGATGTGAAGCCTTTGGAATGACCTGGATTTATGCATAAATTGGCCATAAAATCTGTTCTGATCTTCATCTAAGTCACAACAAGAGAATATGGCCCAAGGTTTCGGAACCTTTTCAAATACTGAATGTGCAACAGGGGCTGAACATTTTTGAGAACGGCTGTTAACGGGCATCTGTCATATCATATCCTTGATGAGACATCCGCTCGGTCGTGGAAGGGGGGGGGGGAGACAGATGGAGGTAACTGCTAGCTCGCACAAACAACACAAAAGTTTGTTTTCCCTACAGCTCCATTTTCTACATATATTAGGTCATTGGCTCATTTATGTGGAAACCCCCCCCAAAAAAAACCGCACAAAATACGCAAAACCTTTTCATTATTTAAAATATAATGTCCCCTTTCAAGCTTAGAAGCTACTTTTCGCGCACGTGTGTGTGTGTGTATGTGTGTGTGTGTATATATATATATATTTTTTTTTTTTTGAAATAGAGAAAAGGGAAGGGATCCCATGAACTTTCTGAATTGATGACAAAATCTGTCCACTAACAAGGCTCGTAAAAGGATAATAACGGACACGCACTGATATGACCGTCACCTTTTGAGGATGAGAGAGAACTTACTCGAGAGCCTTTATTGTTGCTTTGGTGACCGTCTCTTTTTGCCATTTCTTGATCTTCCAAAATTGAACGATTTAACTAGAGAAACAAAGGATTATGTCTTCTTATGAGATTCTCCTGCGGTGTCCAAAGTATGTTTAATAAAAAATAAAAAAAATCAGTCAAACCTGTTTTGACTTGTCCATCAAGTTAATGTCGTTTGTGTTACTGCTTGAAGGTTCGGAGCTCCAGCCAATCTAAAAGGAGAACGTATACATTGTCTAAACTTTTACCGAGAAAGGGAATTTCCATTTCAATATTTGAAATCAGTATTTAAGAAGTGGTAATTAATCATTAATGGTAATTAATAATTCGTGGTAATTTTAAAAAAATAATAATAAACTAACGTCTTGGAAGTCGTCTTCATCACTGAAGTCCCAGCAGCCCGGTGGCAATTTACTCCTCTTTAAATTTGTCTTTCGACTGTACGTGTAGTGAGGCCGCGGCCTGCCCGGCAGTGATGGATCATCTGACCTATAAGCACCTTGAGACATCTGGAAGGGGAGCAAGTGCCTCTGTGGAAATAAACCGATCCAATTTTGTCAAATCGGAGCAGTACATCCTCACAGGAAGCAGGCGGCAGGACGACTGGCAGCGCTGTACCATTGCCTGTCTCTGACACTGTCGCAGGCGACACTTCTGCCTCTTTTTGTTGCTGCCGCCAAACTTGGGTTTGTCAACGCAAAAATCGCACGTGCCGCAGTCCTTCCTGCAGAGACACGCGTTGCATTCGCCGCAGGCGCGTCGTTTCCGCTTCCTATGCCACTGAAAATATGGACACACGTACACGTTTCGATTGAGGCAAACTGGAGTGGACTGCAAGAAACGCAAGAGCTCGTCCGGGCGGCATTTGTCTGCTTAACGTGACAAATGTCAAAACATGAGTTCTGAATAACCAGAGATTTTCCCTTTTTTCCCCACTTTCCCTACGGGCAGGTGCGTAGGGGGGGCAGAAGAGCTCAGAGAGCTAAGGTGAGGCCAGGCCATTTAATGATTTGAAAACATCATTAAGTTATTCGAGAGAATTCGAAAATGTAGAGGGAGCCAGGCAAGGGATGCCAGAATAGGACTGATGTGCTCCCACTCAAGACGTGAGCAGCGGCATTTTGGACCAACTGGAAATACTTCATGGAGGATTGGCTGACTCCAAAGTCAAGTGCGTTACGGTCATCCAGCCGGGATGTGACGAAGGCATAAATGAGTTTTTCAAAGTGCTCTTGAGAAAAGAGAGGCTTACCATCAATCAATGCTAGCTAGTCTGAATAACGGGGGAAATTCTTCGTTATTGCTTTGATGAGCAACATTTAGGAAAGCAAAAGCTAACGGACTCACATCATCATCGTCGTCTGTTGAGTAGTCATCATCGTCGTCGAAGTCCATGTTGGAAGAAAAGTTCTCGTTTTCACTGCTTTTTAGCTCCGGTAGCTACAGGATTAACAACATAAAATGAACAAATAAATACAACACGGGTCATCCCCTCCCCCCCATCACCCTCGCATGTAATTTATTTTACACAACTGGAAATAGCACCTGTGAGTCCATCGGTTCCTCCTGCAAAACAGATACACCAAATGCATGAGAACGTATTTACAAGAATGGCAGGCAGGTAGAACTTTAGCAAGGTTGAACTGCAAAAAGGTTTTAATGTATCGCAAATTCTGTTAACATGGAGAATTTCTCTGACCCAGCAACCTGCACTCATCTCAGTGTAAAGTTCCTTTGAGTTTTCACATGACCTACTTCCTTGTCCAAATACTTCTCCACAGCATGCAGTCCACAAAGACAAAACAATCACCTGCAAACTCGCGTTGTCGTCCAGTAATTCGGGAACATCGTCTTCTGGCATCTTTGGAAGGACACTTTCATTTTCCGGGCTCTAACGGAGGGAAAGATCATTTGGATCATTGGGACTTCTTAACAATCATATCAAAGAACTGCTGTGCCCCCATTGTCTTACTTTGCGAATTGGACAGAGGCATTTGCGCATTCTGCAGATGCGTTTTCGGTTCTCTGGACTCTTGCAGTTGGCACACTGGCCACAGTTGACAGTCATGTGACATCCCACACACTGCCCACAGGGAATCCACTAAAGTTGGTGCAAACAACCCGTGGGAAAAGACGTTTGTTATGCCGCTGCTCTTTTGTTACTCTGTATCCTCTCACCAATGTCACATTTTGTTGTGAAAGGCAAAACATTCGGATGTATTTCCACCGTTTTGTTTGGCTGTAGCCATTAGACCGAACACATTCTTTTCATTTATTAACTACTTCCATAATGAGTTCGCTAAGATGATTATTCAAGAAAGTGTGACAAATGACGGTATTTATAGTCGGTGAGTTCAGAGCCAGCCGAAAGCAACAGACACTCGATATCTTGACGCACGGCATGCAAACAGCGTGTTGAAAATACGACATTACCTTCCGCATCCGAATCAACGGATGCTCGATTGTCTTTGAGGCTGGGGAGTTGAAACAGCAGAGTGGAGGGTGAGTCAGCGCTCGAGAATGGGAAGCCTCGCAGCAATGATTTCAAGATATATTTACACTCTTTTCTCATTCTTCCGAATGACTTAAAACACACATTCGCTGCCCTACCCCAACACGAAGGACAAGAGGGTCTCTTTCTTTGTCTGTCGTACCACGTGCCAATGAATGACATACCACATTTGGAACACAATCTGTTGAGAAATCGAACAACGCTGAGTTCTTCTGGATTGATGTGGTGCGTTAATGTAGACGCGGTAGCAGCGGCGGCGACGGGAGCAGTAGCTTAATGTCAACACGTTGTTAGCTAGCGTTGAGGAGAAATGGTTGGAATTTCATGCCAAGCACTGAACTCACAATGTTTTATCGTCTGGCCCAGGTTGTCCCTTGATGGAGAGGTGTGGTTTGGATATTGAGGGCAGATGTAATTTAATTTTAATACTAGGTACAACAGGTTCTTTGCTAGAAATTTGGGAAATTGTGTCATTGGAGAGGAAGGATTTGGCCCAATTATTGGAAGGGCGCTTGGGGTGAAACTCCGGACTCTCTGCCCTCTCTCCTTTGTCCACCCAGCTGGACTCTGAGGAGGACCGCTCCCGCGTCTTCCTCTGGTGGTTCAGAAAGCAAAAAGTAAGAAAAAAAACTAGGTTAAAAGACGAATATTAAATATATTGAATATTATATAGGGACAATACCTTCCGTCTGCCTCGAGTTTGTTTTATTTCGCCATTATGGAACTTCCCTGCCTTGTAGTCAAAATTTGATATGTCTTGGACTCCCAGAAGCAACGTCATCAGCTCTACTCTGCTTCTCACCCGATAACCTTCAGGACTGTGGATGGGAAAAGTCAATGTAGCCTTTGGCTACCTCCAACCTGCTTTTGGCTATTCCAGTACTAACCCTTAAACATCTGAATATCAGAACAAACAATTTACCTACTGAAGTTACATTCAGTCAAATTTGAGTGGTTTATTCCTCATCATGAGTGGCATCGCTCACAGTTTTAATTTCAGTCAAGATTTTTTTTTTTTAATCGGTACGAGTAAATCCCATTTTAAGATTAGATAATATAAGAAAACCTTTATTTGTCTCACAATGGAGAAATTCGCAATTTAGCTTAAGGTCTTTGCTTCAAGAATAGCTTGATCTGACACGGCTGTGTAATTTTGCAATGGGAAAGAAAATGCAGACCTGCTGTTAGGCTTCAAATTAAATGTATTTGACCCTCAGAATGCAAGTGTGCAACAGCATTTTTTTTTGAAGTGGTCAAAAAGTTGTTACCTGAGGTAATAGACATCCATTTGTCCAATACTAGAACCAGATTGTCGAATAACCTCTTTGCGTTTCCAACCCTCTCCAAGTTCCGGGAAGTCAAACCACCCCTCATCAGGATGTGTGCGCTTACGTCGAGTTCGGACAATTCTAAAGTAAAGAAAACAAGCGAGGGGGTCATGCCAAAGTATAATTCCACTTTGTTAAATGACAATCCTTAGAAAAAAAAAACTTTCATAAACAACAATAATAACCGCACAATTGACACCTCCTTTGGTACATCCAGTGTGACCCAATTCAAAACCTGTATCAAATAAAAGACTGCATTAAATTGCAGCGTGATCAGTCAGGTATTGGATATGGACAAGTACACAATTTGCTATTAATGAGAACACATTTCATGTGGCTTTTGGTTAAAATGTTTTAAAGATTCATTTCAGTATATCTATATCTAATTTCATCATCATTCTGAATTATTTGCATTACCATTATTATATTACCAGTAAATTTGAAAACCTCGGTACAGCATCACTGCATAATATAATGGAATGAGATCCAAAACATTTATAGGTGAACTTACCTACTGAGTGTTTTATTTGCACTCTCACTGCCTCTTATAGCATGACTCCTTTCACTTTCTCCTGCTAAGCTTTCTTCATCGTCTTCGCCTTGCTCATCATCTTCCAGCGGCTCCAACCAGTCAGTGGGAGGACAGCCAACAGGGGGCTTTACTTCCTGTGTCTCATTCTTCTTTCCATGTGCTCCCCCTACATGATCTGGCATGGAGCTTCCTGATGTATCAGGTTTATGTGCTATCCCTACTTTGCTCGTCTTCTCTGCGCTTTGGCCTGCATCTCCGTCCACAGGCTCGTTCCCAGGAGGCTGAAGCCCTTCCCCGTCCATTGGTGCAAGAGTTTCAGCCACAAACAGTCAGGGCTGTTTTAAGGAGACAACTGAGTTTGTCTATAACCGATGAGGAGTGTTTTCTTCACACCCATGTTTCACCTTGATCCAGTCCCTTGCCTGTGGACCCTAGAGCTGGTTCAGGAGGTTACAAAAAAAAGGTCATAAGTAACCAGCAATTAAGCACATGTACATTAAGTCTATGACCGATCAAATCTAATTTCATACAATGGGATCGGTTCACGCATGACTGAATTCCTAAATAGCAATATATTGACGTGAAAGCATCACAATATTAGTGGTTATCTTAAATACACTCTCAGGATTTGCTCTTTGTGTTGCGAAATGAACAAAGATGTGCGGCAAATTTGCTATGAAACACGGTACTGTCACAAAAAATAAAGTCGATTGAAATGAAGGTCCTCCAATTGAAAGTCTAGAATCTGACATAGCCGCTGTTAATCGCTTCAATCGGACATACCTCTGGACAAATCGAATACAATTTCCGAAACCAACTGGCGCCAGGTAAGCCGGTATTTGAAACGTAGAAGACACAGCATGCTAACGTTAGCACCAAAAAGCTAAAGCTAACTTCACGGTCGCAGTGAAGAAATACCACAATTCTCAATAGCACGCATAGCCTTTGTGTGCGACCGAACAATGCGCGTTCCTCGGTTCGATGGCTCGGCAGAATCGCGAACTGTAAGGATAAAATGCTCTACCTAATTGACAGTACAACACCACGATTCCACTAGTCCCTACTGTCGGGTGCTAAACTCGCTACCTAGCTAGTACACAGATGACAACGACGGAAGCTGCGGTAGCACCAAATTGTCAACCAAAGATCACAATCCGCTGCAAGAAAGAACCGATGGAACTTACTTAGATTCATAATTGGTAATATATATTTTAATCGTAAATGTATATCGTGTTATAAAAATGCCAGGGGAAGTGCGTAACTACATTATGAGAGCTTAAAGCCAATGTATTTGTTCAGAAACGGAGTACTGTAATTAAGAAAGCGCAGTGAAGGGAACCCTCACACTGTACTTACATACTCTTCGTCATGGGAACGCGATCGAATTCTAATGTTTTGACTTCTCTTATTAAAATGATTAGTCACCCTGCTGTAGTTATTTGACAATATGTATGGAATTATAAAACAATATAAGCCAAGACACAGAAGCAAATGAACAACAGCTTTATTTGGGATGGTCGTAGCAAAAACAGCACTAGCTTATCGACTCGGGAAAAAAAATATATCAATTTGCCACTTTAATTTAATCACTATACAACAAATTAAACATAATTATTCAAATAGAAGAAACTGTATTCATTTCAAACTAGTCAACAATGACCAGTCAGCAGAAGCAGACCATGTCCACTATCTATCCTTGTTACTACGAAGATCTGTGGTCAGAGGATCATGCTGAATGGTTTGGTGCAACATCAACGCAAGCAGCCCAGCCCTGTTGGTCATAGCGGTCCTAACATTGCGCTCTTGTTCAAAGAGCTCGTCCAACTTGTACCACTGTGGGTGCAGAAAAAAAACCAAGTTACACGACTAGAGTTGTCTGATTAATGGCGGTGGCGCCCCTTTAAACCATGCAAAGCAATAAATAATGCCCACCACTCTGACTCGCTCCAGGTCCACTTCAGCTCTCCTGAGCTTCTCCCAGTTATAATGTTTGTTACATTTCCGTTTTGAGACCCTGCAATATTCTCCAGTCAACTCAAAGACATTTTTCACCATAGGACACCCGCACACCTCATCCACGGGAACCTGGACACATCAGGAATGAAATGCAGAGGGGGAAGAAAACAAATGCCGCAAAAAGCAGCATGCATTGTATATGACAGAAATCTTGCGCCAACCTTAGGATCTCTTGAATGTTCTGGGCACAAAACCTGAAGCCTCTTGCAGTAAGTTTTGCTTTGGGGATTGTACACATCACAGAAGAGTCTGGTTGCTCTACGAGGACAAAAACAAACAGCAAAAAATTGTCAACCAACTCAACTGAGAGAAAAGCTGTTTTTTAAATGTTCTTTTTTTCTCTCTTACCCTTCAATTCTTGTAGGATACATGGAACCAAAGGAGGTCTGACTCTCATACTGTCAAGATAACGAGATAGTTTTTTAAGAATCCATCTGCTTTCGATACCACTTATACTCATGGCTGTGCTGGAGCTTCTCCTAGCAGTAGTGTGCACCCACTCGGTTCACCCTACTCGTATGATTTGTAACAACTCTCCCGAACAACAATGCTCTCGGCCTTTCTACAAGACCAAAACGTAGAAAGCTTACACACACTGTTTTTTAAAACATATCTTTGTGAGCAATCCTTTTCGAGGATGGTGGAGGCAGACGTGCAAACCAAACGTCCACCGTGCTGCCGTTGTTTACCTTTTAAAAGGCAAGTTGTGAAGCGGTGGCTGAAATATAAGAAGGACTCACCTTTGCATAGCACCTCTCCATATGTCTTAGTGCAACTTTTGGATTGATAGGATGGCTGCAGGACACACAAAAAATCTGAAGATCTGTGTCATCTCCCTCCCCTTCATTCACCTGAAAAGATGCAACATGATTGTAGATCGTGAAGGGGACAAACAAGCTTCGTGACAACACAACTATAAAAGACTACATTTTAAAAAAAAAAGCAAGTTAACCTCCTCATCCTGCTGCACTGCCTGCTGCTTGGCCTTGGCGATGATGCCCTCCAGTTCGTGGAAGCGGCGCTCCATTTCAGTGAGGCGCAAGCGGGCGTTTTGCTGGTCCTTGCGAATGCGCTCCAGTTGCTTCTTACCGTGCTCCTCGGCAATGCAGGGACTCTGCTGCCACTGCTGGATCCGCTGAGGGAGTATCTCATAGATTCGACTGTGGAGAGATGTGCACACACATTAAGACAACAAAATGAGAAAGGAATGCCGACGACCTCAAACTCAGACTATTGCGTACAATGTGTGTGTCATTTGTACTGTAACTAAGCACAATGTTGCATCTTGACAAAGCATGTTAGGCTTCACAATTTCAAATGAAAATGCAGCCTTGCACATTCAAATATCATCCATTTTCAATAGCGCTTGTCCACAGTCTAGTCATTTGTAAGCTGGAACTGATTCCAGATGACTTCGGGCCAGAAGCTCAGTACACCTTGGACTGGCCGTCAGCCAATTGCAGGGCACATGAACATTCATACAATTACAGGGCTTAATATTAGCCCAACCACTGTGGATTTTTAGAAATCGATGCAGATTTGCACCAGAACAGAAATACAGATTAATCGGCTGATTAATTTTTTTAAGATGCACAAATAAATTCATTAAATGCCCCCCCCCCAAAAAAAAGCATTTCAATGGGCATTAATTATATGTGGATTTTCACTATATGTGCCCCGTTCTGGTCCCTTTCCTGCAGTGAAGGCCAATTGTAAATTTTCTGTTTAAAAAATACACTAGAAAAACTTTCCTTTTCGGTTCACAGAATCCACTGCATGGCATCATTTATTTAATTCCATACTAAGGACATTAATCCTAGTCACGTGTGTTTGTTTTACCGGTAGTTGATGGTGTGTCATACTTAATACATTTATGTTTGACTTAACGTGGCACTGTGTTTTAGATTATTCTTTTTTTCAACTAACTGCTTTTGGGTTGAGTGAACAATTGTGACATCCAGGTCAATTCCTTGCACAACCTGCATTGCTCACCTGCGAAATGCTTGTTTGATTGATTGATAGATTTAAGTTTGTGGGAGATGTAGGAGAGAGCCAGAGTCCACACAGACTCCACAAGTGCTAACTGTCAACGTCGCTTCCACTACATGACAGCTTAGCAACAGGGGAAAGCGCTTACTTGGCAGCTAGCTTCATGCCACAGTCCTCCGAGCAGTACTTGGAGTTGGCTCTTGCAGCTTGAACGCAGTTGGGCCCGAGACACTGATGGCGCCCACCATGATCGCGGACGTCACTCTTCTCACTGTGTCTGTTCCTGTCCTTGTGCTTTTGCTTCTGCTTGTGCCGCCGAGACTCTTTCTAAAACGAACATATTTGCAGACGTCAACTTGTTACCGCGATATCATGAGACAACTAATGTGTCTTACTTTCTTGTCAAACTTCTTCTCTCGTCTCTTCACGTGTTTCACTTTTACAGCTTTCTTTCGCAAGACAGGACTGAAAGGCGGTTCATCGTCATCGTCGTCAGTTGCCCATCCCTGGTAGAAGAAAAAAAAAGCCAAAGAAGCATTGAGCATGCAAATTGAGAACAAAATGTCAGCTTCAATAAAGCACGCCGGTCACACTACGGTTGTAATACCATGCTGCTGTGAAGCCCTGCTGCTTTGTACTGCCGGTAGAGATCTGCCTCGCTGTCATAGTCGTCAGAGTACCGCCTTCGTCTGCGGTGGTAGTTCTCTCTTCTTTCTCGTAAATACTGTTCCTCTTCTTTTACACGTAGCATTTTCTGCATGAAACAAGAAGCAATTGCTTTCACTTTTTCCAAGAGAAGCTACATTGAAAAGCTTACACAGAATTTGGCGGCACGGTTCTTTCATATTAAAGAAAGCATTTTGGCATTGTCTAATTTAGAAAAAAGAAAACATACCCTAGCTCGGACCTCGCATTGTCTAAATCTGCACTTCTGCCTTATTTTATTGGGCCCCCCGAACTTTTTCATGTCTTTGCAGAAGTCACACTGTGCACAGTCCTCAGTCCTTCTGCACGGCTCACATTCGCCACACATTCTCACTGAACGCTTCACCTGCAACATGTAGCAAAACCCAATTAGAGCTGTGGGCAGCAACGACAACACACAATCACTCAAGGTAAGAGTAGCTGGTAGCTTAGGGAGCTTCAGAACACTGTTTCAATAATGCTTCTTCACTTGTCAACGACTCTTGGGAAACCAACAAGTACAAGCAGTTGGATGGATGTTAACATGGAACAATGTGGATAATGAGGTTGTAAACCAACAATGATGTATTCTGGCCTCTTCATTTGTATTTATTTTTCTCCCATAATCATATGCAAATTTTACATCTAGACAATGGAAAACTCACTTTTGATCCTCGCCGCCTTTCACTCCTGTAGTCTGGCGTACTCGGGGTGCTGTACTGTCTTTCAGTTCTATCAGAGTCTGGTTCCCTTTCTCTGCTTTTCTTTTCTTTTCTGTACTTTATTTCCAGCAATGGGTTTTCATCTGGTAACAGGAAGAAGGAAAGAACAATCACTGCTACTTTATTCAGTCACATGATGTACGCTCAGAAAGGCTCACTATCAGGATCAATCACCTCTGCATCTCATGCAGTACCACTCTCTGATTGCCTTGGCCATCTTCTCTGTTATATTGATGCAGTTCCCATGGAACCACTCATTGCAGTTATCGCAGCCACTAAGAGGAGCAAACACAGCATTTAATTTATGAGAGCGGGTCAGCAGAAAATAGGTGATGGGATGAAACAGCAGTGGTGCGCTTACATCATGAAACAGTTGATGTGTGGTTTCCTGCAAATGCAATACAGTGGGGCATTCTCCCCATCCATGCTGCTGCCTTCCGGTCCTGGTACAGGGTCAATATCAGACGCTTCGCTTTCCTGGCAAAATACAAACAATTTGACCATTTATTTCGTTATAGCGCGAGTAAAACGGACAAATTAGATGCGTACTATGTTGCACGCAAAACAGTCTTGGTTGGCAGCGGCTTTGTCTTCTGCTACCCACCTGAAATAAGTGCTTCATCGTTTTAAGACTAGAAACCATATTGATCACGGTAAACGGTCACATTGGCCAATGATCATTGCCGAATTAAGAGAGTTGTGACCACAAGTTAACGTTCTGGTCCGTTTCCTGCTTTCGACATTAATTTGCAAATAGCGGTGGACACTAAATTCGGCCATGTTTCTACCGAAAAACGAAACACACCGAAACTAGTTTAACCTCAGGGTTGTGAAATAAATATATAAACGCTGGCTAAGCCTTACCATTGTATTCGTATTGCGTGGAGGTCGTTCAAAGACGTACAGAGAACACAAACAGCGTATAACAGCGAAACTCCGAGCGCGCTGATCAACATAAGCCTAGTTCACAGCGGAATTTACACCGATTGCGTCACGTCCGTTGAATGACATTTGGCAACCAGCAAATGCACTACCGCCCCCTACAGAACTGAAGTGTGGATCAGTGAGTTACATGGAACATTAGACTATAAATGCACGTCGATTGTCTTCTTAGTACAGTATATGAATTTATGCGGATTTTTTTTTCAATCACAAATTTTTCATCTTAACTTGCATTGTTCAAATAAAAAACAAACCACATTAAGACAGAGAGGTGCGGCTCAGTTAATGAATGAATGAATGGATCAAATGAGAAAGAGAGCGAAATGAAAAAAAAAACCTTAAGGACCACGAAAACTGAAACGGCAGGTAACGGGTTTTCAATGTAACAAAGTCTTTCTACAGCCAGGTGGAGCCTCCACTTTTTAATTCGTTAATTCGTTCTTGGTAAGCAAAGGAATCACACCTTCTCTGTAAAATCTAAACTGCTCATTCATTTGCAACGATGAAATGAAATATTTCAAGTTTGACATGTTTTGTCCTATACTTCAGCTTTAGTCAATGTTCGCCCCAAGAAAATGAAGCACATGACATCTGATCATGGATGCCAAACCCAATCCGGCAGAAGGTCTTGAAACGTTAGATAATGGATGTGAAGACTCAAGCGGAGAAGAAACGAGTGATGTGGAGAGCCCTAGTGTATTGAAAAGCTGTATTCCTGGTCAAACAGGTATTTTACAGCTTGCAGCTAATGAACAAAGTTCAACTTTTGCCCCAAAAGACATTCAAACTATCACAAAAATGACCTACAGGTCTATTTTTATTTATTTTTTTGTTAGTTTGGGCGAGCTACTAATTATCTGACCGTGTCCTATTCAGGAGCCCAAGAACGGAACATGCAGCGATCCAATGAGAGAGCAGTCCAAGCAGGATCCACGAATGACTTGAGTTCTGCAGAGGCACAGCAAACGCAGCTACTGCCGCCGGCATTGCTGCTCCCCAATACTGAGGAGTTACTCACATCAGTCAGGAAGTGTCAAGACCTGCCACCAGACGATGATGGTAAGGCCAGCCTCCCTTGAAAAGACTTGAGGAGCGCTTTCCTTCAAATGATGTTTTCACCTCCTTGCCAATGTCCTTGAGACCAGTGCGCTGCACTCCTGCTGGCCTGTCTGTTCTGCCATCCACTGGATTGTTTACTGGCCACGGTCAGAGGGTGTAACAAGTGGCTCTGCTCTTCACTGTTTTGCTGCGAGCCCACGACTGCGCAGAGTGTCCTGAATGTCGCTCGACAGTGTAGTGTATGCGGTGGTCAAGAAAGGTGCTGTTGCCAATGTGACTGCAGTATCAGCGATCTGTGTCTCCAGGCGACAGAGTGCCTGGATCTAGCCATGGAAATCTCTCAAATGCTCTACCACTAACCTTGGCAGCACGCAGATAATCACACGTAAACGCCTGAACGAAGAGTTTATTTGTTGAAATTTGCAGAAAGAGATTTGAGCATGACCAAAAAAAAAAAAAAGTACATTTGACAAGGGACATACAATGTTCATACATTTGTGAAAGGTTGGATGTGCTTCAAGTTTTGCAAAGCAGTTATGTCGGAGCAGAAAAAAAAATTGCTTAATTTTAGAACTGCAAAATCAGGGGCATTAAAACAAGCTAATTAGAGTTTTTTTTTCTTTTGCCTCAGAGCACTTGCAGATAGAGGACAACAACATTAGTCTACGTGCCTTCAAAACTAATTGGGCTGCTTCAGTTCATGTGTGACTGTAACACCAAGAAAACTATGAATCCAAACGCACAACGTTTAAAATTATATTCTGAAACAAATTCTCAAATACCATGACATCAGTGTTGGAAAAACATGCATAGGTACACAATCAAATGATTTGCATGATGCATTTGATGAATTAAATGCCTTTTTGAAGTTTATCAGTACTTCATGGTACACTTGCAAAATAGTGGTTTGTTCAAAAATAATAATAATTGTACTTGGAACACAATGAATTATGTTGAGAGGGAAGAAATTTCATCTGCACATTTGACAATAAAGTTGTATCCAATCCAATCTATAGCTCATTGTACATACTGTATGTACCTCCAGAAGAAAAAAAAAAACTGGAAAAAAATCTCTGGTAAAAATCAGCCAGTGATCACCAAAGGTTATTGGAGATGACTAATCACAAACACAAATATTAGTCACAAGAAACAAACAACACTTCAATCAATTATCCAGGTATCAAAAATAGGATGAACTACAGTACGTACTGTAAAATAATCAAATGGATCTCTCGGTTTTATTGTGAAGCGGAACATATTGAAAAATAGAACAGTGATTTGTGTTTTGCACTGCAGCTACACTTAAGAAGTCCTGCTTTGGCTAACTAGCAGCAGCAACAGGAGCAGCTCTTAAGCTACTCATAAAAACATGTGCGCCCACCGTGTGTCGTCGTAGTAAAACAGATCTCTCAGAAAATGCATAGACTGCAAGAATGTAAGGTGCAATAAATTTCTGGAAACTAAAATATTCTTATATACACCATGAGGGGGGAAAAGTATTTCACTATGTACCAATTCCCTTTAAGTACATTAAGCATATCCCTTTTGTCCACCCCCCCACCCCGACCAAGACATCCCAACAAGGACAAGTGTGCAAACTCTGATTCCTGTCCAAAAAAAAAACCCCATCCCTGCATCTATTGGGTTTCTCCAATACTGCCACATTATTAAGGCCATAAAAAAAATCTTTCCCTCTGTATGACCACATAATAAATTCAAGCCAAAATTTATATTACTCTTAAATCTTATAAAATATGAAAGAATGTTAATATACATGTAAGCATCCCTCTAAGTGTATAATATTCCATTTTAATACTATTGCACTTACACACACCCAGACTTACCGGTAATCACTCAACCAGCTCCAAATAGGATCAATAACATTTCAGTGTACCGGGACAAGGAGGGGTCGGGGATTGGTTAGTCTCACTAACATTTACTGTAGGTTGGTTCCAATCTGAATATTTACTTGAAAACAATTCTGGTCAACAGTCCTACCGACAGACTCACCTCACATAAGAGACAGACCGCATGCTGACATTCGGTCTGTGCGGGCGCATACGCTTCTCTCGGGGCGCATCACAAGTCCTCCTCCATCTCAAGGCTGCTCCTACGGCTGCTGCTTTTGGAGGCACCCGGTGACAAAGGAGAGAAGAGGGGCTCGACCGCCGCCTCTGGAGACAGGGCGCACCCTTCGTCCATGAGAATGTCCCCCAAGCCCACATCGGGGTAAAGCGCCGAGGCGGAGGTCTCTTCCAGCTCGGCAAAGCTCAAACCGCCCAAGTCCAAAGGGCTGCTGATGGTGACCCCGGCGGGAGTGTTCGACGAAGGCGGGGAGAGGAAGGCGGTGGGCAAAGGCTGACCGATAGCCGCCGCACCCAGACCGAGGAGGTTATGCCCGGACGGTGCCTCTGCACCGGGGTGTAGGGACTGGCCGTTTGGAAGCGTTTGGTGGTGCTGCTGGAGCAGGGCAGGACTGGCGCTCAGGCCAGAGGAGATGCCGGCGGCGTTGGAAGCGAGACCGTGGACACGGGCCTGTATTTCCAGCTCCTGGGAACATCACCAAAATAATCTGAATTTAACCAGCTAGGCTTGTAAGGTACGTTGAAATGACAAAACGCACGAGAAGTAGTTGCAAAATAGTGAGACCTTTGGTGACAATCTCGATGAAGGAATAAAAGACACAACCCCACATTACAACGGCATCGGCCAGACCACAGCTTCTAAGCACATGGCATCAGACGCTCGAACAAATGACATCAGCATCTGTCGACCGCGCCGTGCAATCTTTTTCTTTTGTAAATTTGCTCAATGTTTACACCGTGCAATATCTCTGCAACCTGCAATACTTCAATGCCTGCCTCTTTGTACATTGGATCCATTTTTTTTTCCCGTTTTGCACTGACTAGACTATTACTGCTGCCGCCCTCCAATACACTCTCCTTCTTGTTTGCAAACTGTCATTCTTTTGAAATTGTTTACAAATTGAGATGTTCCAAACGGCATTCTTGATACATTGTTTGAACATTGCCACTCCTTTTTTTTTCTCCATGAAGATTGATCTTTTAAAATATATATTTTTTAATCTCACATTGCTTGTGTAAGTGGAGGAAGACGAGCCACAGTAAGCATTTCATTGCTCACTGCTAACCTTTTATTTTTGTTTTGCATATATTCAGCGATCGTCACCTTGCAGCTCTTCTGTGCTATGGACTCGAACAACACATACAATTTCGCTGTATACATATGCTGCAATGAAGACATTTCGTGACAAGTTTGTTCAAATAAGTAGAATAGTTGGCAAGTTAAGAGCAATATTGCAAACACACGAAAAATTATTTGTGTGCGTGTGTGTGTAATCTACAGTCTACAGTCATGACATGACATGACTGCTTCGTTGTGCTGCAGCGCCAGTGGAAGTAAGATCTCCAATTGGCACTCATTGCTTCGAAACGCTTCAGGGTCCAGCTGGCAGGATCCAGAGCCAAAGTACTGCCAATGCAGTGTCACGAATTCAGCCAATTGTCATGAACAGCAAAAACACCAACCTGGATGCGCATCATTAAGCTGTGGTTGGCTTGCTCCAATTTTTTCTGGCGCAGTTCAACATCCTTGGCTCGCTGTTGCTCCTTCTGTAACTTGCGGATGTAATCCACCGAGGCCTTCAATATGGTGCCTTTATTCCAGCGCATCTCACTGTGATCGGTGCGGAGGCGTAAACACAAAAGGAGATGGTTTTACCAGACTGATGTTGCCGAGACTTGGCTCACAAACACAACAAGTTAGTCTCCTAAAGACACCCCAAAAACGAGGAGGCACTCACGGGTCGCTCGACTTGGGTATGAGCGTACCGAGCTCCTTTATACGGTCGTTTATATTAAATCGCCGTCTCCTCTCAACTGTTAAGAAGGAACAAAAAGGCAAAGAAATAATCATGATGAATGCACCATGTCAGGCAACAATAGAAGATGATTTTACAAAGTGAGGAGACAACAAATCTCGACGTACTCAAGTTGTGGTTGTCTTTCTTTTGCCTCTCCTTCATAAAAGCTTTGGTATCGGCATCTGAAAGACAAAAGCTGCTTTCCATGAAATGACTCCGCAGATCCTATGAAACTGTTGGAAGTTCCGCTACACATACGAGTAGATTGCACAGATTGTACCGTACCAGTAATTTCCCTTTTTATATTTGGAAGATCAGCAGGACAGGAGTTGCTGACAGTGAGAGTGGGCGCTGCCATTCCAGGACTGTGATACACATCCAGCAGATTTCCTGGGAGCTAAATCAAACAAAATGATTAGGTAGGGCGGCTGCAAATCATGCTGGCTGCCGAGCCCGAGCGAAATGTGAGGAATGTGTGAAAAGCACAACTTCCCCATTCTTGTTGAAACTCTGAAAGCAAACACCTCCCTGGGCACCCGATTCAATCCGGAGTAGAATCGGTGAAATTCAAACGGTCCTCCTTAGCCCAACATCATTTCGATGCACAATAAGTTGGCACGCGTACCTGATGGTATCATCTAAGGTTTGCCACATGTAAAAAAACTAAAAAATAGTCCTACGCTGTTCCGTTTTCAAAGATTACAAACCGGTTTTACCTCACTGTGCGTCTTTTTTCTTTCTTCCAACATCACCATAATCCTCATTTTCTGTTAAGTGGAAAAAGGTGAGCAAATTCCTTTGTGCCTGTAAACCCTGTAGCGTTTTAATGAGCATGAACACACTGGCTGACTTCTTGCTGTGTATCCTTACTGGTAACTCCGCCCAGGCGGCACATTTGTGACAAATGGTGAGTAAGTGTCAACTGCTTCGACTGTATATCCACTCAAAGAGCTATTCCTGCTTCAGGATTCCGCCACAGATAAAAGACGCTCCATTCGAGGAAAAAAAAAAAACCCACAAAGGTGGTGTGACTGTTTTTCGCGAATCATGTCATGTATTAGCGTAGCGTAGAAACGTTTGAAGGGAAAAATTAAAATGCGGTCAAGGAAGCAGATTTAGTTTTTTTCTTACCGTGTTAGGTAACTGAAGACCCGAGTCAATCAATGTAATGATGTCGTCATTAAAACTGGATTCCAGACTAATTATGTCGTCGATAACGTCTTCAATCTAGAAACAATAGATGACAAGAGACATGTAGCACAATCTCTGACCAGCTTTTCGGGGTCGGATCATATACAAGCAATGCTTATACTCTACAGTGACTAGATCTAAAGCTCTCAGTTGTAAAAAAGAATTGCGCAAGCTGTAAAGCAGCCTCATGTCATAGATGCGCAAGCGGAGAAGTGGCACGGTTAATCTGCAGGTGCAGTATTTAACATCCTATTGTGACACCAGGCCAACAAGTATATGAAGACAAAAGGCATGCAACGTTCAAGTGGGACCTGCGGCCACATCCCTGCAGAACAAACCAAAAGTCATTAAGTACAAAGTGAGCTGAAGGCTTGACTTCAGACTTCTCCAAAAACACACCGCAAGTTCACAGAGAGACAACTATTGGCAAGACTGTGTCATCCGCTGCATCAGCAAACCGCAGTTATAAAAAAGAAGAAAAAAAAAAAAGAACAGGACTTGGGCATACTTCCTCCTTGTTGGAACTGATGTTTAGTAGGGCCATCGGGCTGTTAGGGGCGCTGCTGGCAGTGTGGGCAACCTCAGGGGCGGAGCTGCACTGTGGCACAGGCGATACACCAAGCGTCTGAGTAATCGCATTGTTACTCAGAGTGGTGGAGAGGTACTGCTTCACCTGTTGCCTCTGCGCCTGCTGGATGTGATACTTGGTGGGGTTCTCGAGGTGGGTCTGCACCTGCGTCATTCAAAGCAGGCGTTCGGGACTCTTTTCGACAAACTGAGCACACTGAGGGCAGACGGGCAACGCAGAGGAGGACATGCTTACTTTCAGCACCTCCACGGGCACCTGCGCTGGAGGCGGGCGGGCGGCATTTGGAGGCAGTGAGACAGAGATGGCGGGAGTGGAGTCAGTGGGCCGCAGCTGAGAGGCGGAGGCCTGCTGCTGGGCCTCTCGTCTCTCCTGCTCCTGAGCTTGCTCTCGCATGAGCTGCTGCCGCAGCAACACGCGCGACGACATGGCTGAGGACAACAGTCGAGATCAAAGGATGAAGCTGCAAACACAACAAAAGAGAAATGAGAATTAAAAAAAAATGCTGATACTTTTGGAAAATACCCAATGGTCACCGAAAGGCCATAAAAAAAACATTTCAATTCCATGTGTAGCGCAATCGTCTCTTACTGCTTCATCAAACACATCGGGTAAGTGATGACAATAAAGGCCCCTATGGGCCCATGATTCAAAGGGGCCCTAGAAAATATACCTTAAAATTGCGCATTTGTGAGAAGGGGACTTATACAAACTGGGGGGGGGGGGGGGTTGTGTTTGTTTTTTTAAAGTATGCTTTAAATCCCTGGGGGCACCCCCTTTTCCATGCAATAGTGATTTGCCTTCCTCGTCTGAATTTGGGGACCCTCTCCATGATTTGAGAGAAACGCCCTGTATCAAAGCGTCAAAAAGGCCAATCGTGCCTTCACTTTTTATATTTGTCTTACAAATATTTATCGAAATGTTTATGCTGGTGTGTGCCAGACTACTTCTACTGCTGCGACTGGACCAAATTCATTCAAAGTAGTAGCCTACTGAAAATGACTGTTTTGCAAGGAACCAATATGCTTCGGGCAATTTCAAGTGAATTGTACATTGCACATAAAGACGTTCAGAATGTATACTAGTTGGCAATATTAACACATGTTCTATTTCCCAATTTCAGTTAACTGACGCGAGCGCACGGCATACGTGTGAAATAGCCCTCACAACTTCTGTGAACTCTTTGGTCGCTGATTACAGTATTGTAATGTACTGTGGTATATATTACATGTAATTCGCTTTGTCGCAGATTAATAGTCCTGGTTTGACATCCAAGTGTCGGAGGCCCTAATTCCAATTTCATGAAGAAAAGAAAAAGGTGATGACCGTGCATTAGGATAACATAGCTGCTTTGTGTTTTATCTACCATTTGCCAATCAACAAATACACATTTCAAATCGGAGCTTTGATCATTTTGCAATTTTACAAAGCAGGTCGTTTTTGGGGTTTTTGCGCGGGTGTGGGGGTTACTGGCTCAGCTAGCCAACTAGCCATGATTGTCGAGAGCGCTAGCGGTTTAACATGTTCAGGGTAGAAATGTAACTTTCAAACATACTGTAAGAACAAAAATGTTCGACGGGATCACAGCCATGAATCCAAGAGGTCCTCGGCTTTTCTGGCCATTTTATCTTGTCGCCGACTCGAATAGCAGCTGCCGCTAGCCATGGCCGCCGCGACCAACGTTGTTTACCTCGAGCCGACGCGCTGAGGTCATCCTCCCACTTTTTACCCGGAACTTGTTGACTATGGGAAGGCGATCGCGTTACTTCAACCAGGGTGGCTTAACTACTTTTGGTCGTGGGGTAGATTCGGTTTCCCTTGAGGGTGGGGGGCGTTATGACTGAAACCAAATCAATCTATAATCGCATCATCATATTATTTGCATACGTGTTGATGAACGACTCGTTTTGCAGTCACAAGTCGAGACTTAAGAGTTCAATTGCAGAGTTCCAATGTTTTTAGGAATAAGGGCAATTTGCAACTTCGGTACATATTTTAGCCAGAAAAATTCAATAGCCACACTGCTCTGGCCGCCAGGTTTTGAGTGTGACGAATTTGTACAAATTGATCTATCCACAAACTTATCCAGTGCATTGAAAGCATATTGGAAGTGTCTAAGACCGCACCGAAGCTTACAAAAGAATGGCAGTATTTCTTGAAAGAATCCAAAAGGACAATACATAGACCAACAATCTTTTAGTATTTTTTTTTCTTTAATCAGCTGTCACAAAACGAGAAATCCATTGCAGATGTCAAGGTGTCTGATAGTTTGGTAGCAAGCTTGTCTGTAAAAAGAAGAAAACAGATCAAATTTGAAGTACTGTACACATAAAAACAATATGATGATTGAAGTTTAGACACAAACCCGCTCTTTTTTGTCGCTTCTTCCGCTTCTTGCCGGCAGCCAGAAGTGCCTGGCCTTGCTGTAACGGATCTACATTGACAATATCCTTCAAATCCGGAGCCTTGGATGCAGGATCACTTTCAGGCACGACGCTCTTGAACTTCTGAGATTTTATTTCCACAGTCATTGGTCCAAACTATTAGATAGATAAAATAACTTTTATTTGGCAAGGTTTATAATGGCAAGATGGACCATTCAATAAAGTTTAAACCACATTCCGCACACATCGAATTTGTCAAGTCTGTCGTTTCTGGTAGTTCAAAGGCTCACACTTCTTCATACCTCTGGATCCTGATCATCCTCCATTGATTCAGCTTCATCTTTAAATTCCGGCCCCACTACTGACTCTCCTTCCATTTCTTGGTGAGAGGGATCTTGAGCCTGGTTGCCGTTTGTCATTCCCATTGTTTCAATGCAGAATCCCATTTGCATATCAGAACAAGATGAATCTGAAACGTGACATTGCACCCATGAAAAACCACATTTGTGAAGGTTACACTGCTAATTTCATATGCAAGTACATTATGCATACATTAATCCTAAACTAACAATTTGGTGAAATTACCAGTGCAAATTATACAGGAAGATTGCGGCGAAAAGAGCATACTACCTGCAAGAACTTCCCGATTTCCATTTTCAAGCTCATCCCAGTCAAAAGCTTTACCCATCTCTGTCACAATTTCAGCGCTGACATGCATGGGAAGTGTGTGTGTCTCAGGTGGATGAGTGAAATAGCTGATCCTTCCCCTAAACAACACTCAAATCAAAACTTGTGTCGCTTAACATTTCTAAGGACTTGAAAATTACTCATGTGACTCACCCTGTCCAGTCCATTAATACGCTTTTTGCTGCTTTGTCAGTGTCGGGTAGCCCGCCTTTCCTTAGTTTCCCCTGACGCCGCGCAAGCAGCGCCAAGAACTCCAGAGCTGTGTGAAAGTCAGGTACTCCGTAGTGCTGAAGGATCTGCACATCCATCAAAATCTATGTAATGACCATATCACGGCTTCAACGGTGTATAAATGTTACCACTTCAAACTCAATTTTCGTGGGCATGCAAAGCGTAGGAAAGCAAACGACGTACTTGTGCCTTGTTGCAACGTCGGAGGATGGCTTCAACAGGAGGAATTGGATCAACCAACTGTTCGATTTTCACACAATTCCGGAGAATCATCGCAGCGTCACTTGTTGACGTCGCCATGACGATGCCAGGACAATCAAGAAGCTTAATGTGTTTGTCCAAGTGCACTTCTTGAAGGCACCTACACATGAAGGAAAGACATTATTTTTCATTTGGGATTTTTTTTTCTCCGAGTACCGCAGCTTGGTAGACAAAAGATATGCAAAACATGCGATGGAAAGTGTCTGCTCGAGGAGGCAAGACTTGCTACTGAGGCAGAGAACGGGTAAACGAGCACGGCTGATAGCAGCTCATTTTTGCTCTGATGTTAGTTTAGTATATTCATTTTCTGAGAAATAAGTACTTTTACTCTTGGGGGGGCGGGTACTAACATTTATGTAAGAATGAAAAATAAAAAAAAAAATCACCAAGTTTGAATTATAATAAAGGCCTCATCAATCAATCCTCGACGGGAATTCTCACTTCGTGACACCAGGAGTTGCTCCAACATTGCACGCTCTTGCACGCTTCAAACTGTTGATCAAACTGCTCTTTCCCACATTTGGAAAACCTGAAAAACAAAAGTCAAGAAGTTCAAATAAATAAATAAACAGGCTGCTCTCGTTTTGGAAACGTTCGCATTGCTTATTCATTCATTTCTGCTTCCCAGCAAAAGGTTCTGAGCCCACCTGTGTGCACTTTGCTTCATGTTCACCACGTCTTTTTTTTCTTCCAGATAATACAACTGCATCCCACAATGATAAAGGATATCTTATATATCTTATTCCAAAAACATACGTATGTTCATTGATGACTCTAAATTGTGTATTTGTTGCCAATTGCTGATTTTGCAGGTCAGAGGTTTATTTTTCATTCATTGTCCAGTTCAGTCGCGTTTGTGCAGCAAGCCTAATGAGTACTAGTGTTTATGACAATACAAAGATGAATGGACATTCCTTTTTGCATGCAAGTATATATTACGACTGCGGTGATTTTCTACACTACAGAAAGCCATTTGCAAAAATGTGACAACAGCGAGCGCACACAATGCAGAAATGGAGTGAGTGCCGCTAATGTCACCATGCAACATGTGAAAGCATCATGCCGCTGTTACAAGTGCTTACCTACTACACCCACAGTGATGGCTGTCTTTATGTCAAGGTTACGGCAGTAGTTACCGAGTAGCTTCATCAAGCAATCCGCACCAAGACATACACTGCTGCTGAGGAGCTCTGCAGGGGCTTGAGTCACTGATACGTTACTGCGTTTCTGTCAATGACAAGAGGCAAAACTCGTGATACACTGTAATTCTCACAAAAGGTATATACACAGTGGAAAGAAAAAGTATTTTTGGAATTTCATGGTTTTCTGACTTAATCTTGTAATAAAATGCATCATAGACAAATGGGTGTCCAATAATAACAAGGTATTATATTTTTCTTTCATATTTTTGAATGCCCTCGTATGGGGAATGTGGGCGTGGCTAATGCAAATTGGAGCATTGCAAGCACGTGCTGTCACTTTGAATTCACTCTGATTCATCAACATATGCGCAGTGGTGTGAATAAAATGGGCCGGTACCGTTCGTGTCATGAACCAGAAGGTGATTTACACTTGTGAGTTATTTGATAAAACGCGATTTCCTAATGGCAAAAGCCGCAATTTTAATGGGACACGTAGCAGAAAGGGCGGGGCAGGCAGAAACGTCATTGCTTGTAAATAAAGTCTGCACCGTAAGTCCACGGAATTTTTGGTAAATTTTCTGTCTCCTTAGATCATGAGATGAGTATCATCAACATGCTCAATCTTTATTTTTATCGTGAGGTTTAATAAATTTAAAAAAAAAAACACGACATTATGTGCCGTAGTGTGGGAGTGGAGAACCGTGTGTGTGGTCTTCATTATTTTAGCTGACTGTGTATGCGTTGAACAAAACACTGTATTTAAAAAAAATAAAATAAACAGTACCAAGTTTCTGGACTGCTGTTGAGTAGATGCCTTGAAAGCAACTGTTGGAAACTCATTCCGCAGATATTTAATCCACTTCTCCACAATTTCCTTCGACACTAAATCTAGAAGTGGAATAAAACGTCAGACAAACCCCCAGTTATTCCCCCAAGCATTTTAAACATCTGAAAATAGCATTTAGAAGACAATTCTCGAAATGGGTTGAGTTGAACCTACCAATTTTATTGAGCACCAACACAAGCTTTTTGTTTGTTCCACTTTGAATGACTGCCTGCTCAACCTGGGGACATCTGCACCCCAGTGGGTCACGTGCATCCAAAACCTCTAAGATGACATCTGCAGCCTCCACTACCTTCGAGGAGAGGACAGGAATTAACATCTGTTTTAATAAGTGAATCAATCCAGCAATTTACACCTGATAGTATTATTAAAGCTCAGCATTCACAGCTGTGTACATCGCAAGATAGACGCATGATGGAAAAGGACCTTTTTAAATTCTCTGTAATATGCTTTTCTTGAGCTCTCATTTTCAAAGTGCACATGTTTTTCCAAATTCTGCATCTCTGTTTCCTGTGAACATACAAAGAGGGAAATCTCAATGGCAACAGTTACAATACAGTATGTCCTGTCCTCACCAGTGATGCCAAATTGTCTGTGTCCCCGAAACGGCAATGTATTCACCCTCTGCTCAAACGCTCTCTGCCTCTGTAGGATGTCATTTTGAAAGCTTTGCAAATTCCTTCTCTTGATCAGCTGTTGTTCTCTGGAGATCTTCTGCCTTTCTTGGAGTTCTTGAAGCTTAGTCGGTTCAATAAAAGAAAGGTACAACAGGGTTCTGTAGCTATCAAGGAATATATTACTTGAGCCTCATATCTGAGTGAAGGTGAAAGAGGTACCCTTTGCTTTCTAATTTCTTCTGACTTTCGGTCCTTGCCATGTTGCACAGATGACTGCTCCTTAAAACTTGGGCCGCCCGAGGCATCGGTGTTTTTCCCATCTTTATTCTGTGTACAGGACACATACCCAGTATGTGGTTAGCTTTTTCAAAGTCAGTTTCAGTCACCCATAACAGCTCGTTAGCCACGTGGCTAAACTTTGAAATGTCGTCAGTTATGCAAAATACGACAATCGAGAATAAATTCTGTTTTACTGCTGATTTTAACGGTCGTTTGTTCGCAAGTCGGACAACATAGCATTTGACCACATAAAATGGTGGCGCAGAGTTAAACACACTTATATCTAATCAATCTTTGACATTGTTTTTGACTGAGTGAGCATAATGCGTCGTACCGAAGCGCCAACCCCAAAAGGTAACGACGATAGGTATAGTATAAAAACCAAAAAAAAAAACACGCACCTTACGTTTCCCCAAAAAACCAAGGCGTTTAGCTCGTTTTTGTTCTGTGAAATACAAATCAAAAATACATAACCAAATATACTTGAAATCGTTTCGCGTTGATTTTTAGATACAAAAATCCAGACCAAACAGCTACGCACTTGATTTCGACATAGCTCCTGCCACACCGCTTTCACGTGGGTCTGTCACAGATGTAGGCATGCGCAATAGTCCTTGCGTCACTTCCGGAATTTCACAGTAAAACAGCTCGGGATTTAAAAATTAAAAATAACAAAAGACATTTTGAATAACAGTATTATCGCATGTGGCCTGATTGACCTCAAGAACTGGACCTTTTTGTTGAACCTTAAGGATTTTTATATGTGTACCCCTGCAATGAAACATGTCTCTTATCCTTTGGAAAGGGGTAAACAAAAAATAAAAATGTTTAAAAATGATACTAAAGGGCAAGTACTTGTTCACTTATGAATTTTAACCGTACACTTAACAGGGAAGCTGTTGCTTTCGGTGTATGAATTTTTATGTCCTGATGGCAATATTGTCAAAGTGAATGAAATGTTTCACAGACCTGCAAAAATAGTTCTAAAATGGTCCTCTGACTCTCCTCTTTCGCATAAAGAGTGGACCCCCACCCCAACAACACCCTCACATACTTGCGATTTAGCATCTGTGGATTCACCTATTCACTGATTTTAAAAACAAGAAGAAATGTATTACATTAAAAAGAATAATTTATTCATGTTTATTTTTGTTCATGTTTATATATGTATATATTTATAACTGAAACAATACTTTTGGATGGGAGTGTGTACTGTTTTGCTGGACTCCTTTGTGGTACACTATCGTAAATATGGATAGGTTTTGTGACCACAAAGCACAATAACAACCCTATTTCCACCATTGTAGCTTTGTACATTTAGAAATGATTTATTAGTCTCATCAAGCACTATCGTAAATGGAAAAAATATGAAAGCTTCATGATTAAAGAAAGACAATAAGAGATTGAATGGCTGCATTTTTTTTGTTTGTTTTTCTCATTTGCCAGAAAGCTAGATATACTGTACTAGACAAACATCCATAGAAATCAACAAGAACTTGTAGTGTGCAAAGTGTGACGATTCCCAGATCTTCAGGAGCCGAGCACGTTAAGCTGGAGCCACAGAGGAGACTTCCGTTTTTGACGTGGATACTTCCGAGCCATCGTCTACTTGTTTGCCAAAGAGCTGCATGATGCATGTGCGAAACTGATGAAAGAGAGCGAAAAAGGATTTCTTAAACAAAGTTGGTGGATTTGGAATACGGAGCCGGTTGACCATTACCTGTCGATTCATGAAAACATAGATGATCGGGTTGTAGATCGTGGCGCTCTTGGCGAAGTACGCGGGCATCGCTGCAGCGAGAGGATGGAAAGCATATCCAGGATTTGCCGCAGCAAAGCAGGCAAAAAAGGTGTACGGTCCCCAGCAGAAAATGTATGCCAGAATCATGACGACAACCATCCTGGATACTTCTCTCTCCGCTTTCTGAGTGGACTCCGATTCCTTCTGCTGCAAGGCGACCTGTGACAAAGGAGCAGACCTTGCTTGAATCAGGCTGGGAACTGGGATGCACCGTATTACGCCGATGATTTCACAAACTTACAGTTCGGATAGCCCACCAGACCGCAAAGTAGCACAGCACGATGATACCCAGCGGGATGAGGCAACAAGTAATCATAAGAACAATCATGTAGGACTGAACACCGGGGTCTTCGCTTCCGCTGAATACATCAGGTCCGCAGGAGGTCTTCAGTCCGTGAGGCCAGTACCTGACAGAACACAATCGTCGGTTTCCGTGTCCACTGATCACTCAGTGCCAGCGCAGTGATGCAAAGTTCATACCTGCTCCATCCAAAGATCGGGGGAGCACACCATATGGCTGACCAGACCCAGGAGAAAACAATTCCGCCCGTCGCCCACTTGGCATCAAATTTGATGTTTCCAAATGGTTTGCATACAACTATCCATCTCTCCCAGGAGATGATCGTCAGGGACCAGAGAGCAGTGATACCTGTGCGACAAGCAGCATTCTCAGAAGAGGAAAGTTGTAGTCTCACTTCCAAATCCCGTCGGGGGCCACTCACCACAAACTGAGACAGTGTAGCCCTCAAATATGCACATTGGGTGCCCGAGAATGAAATACCCAAAAAACTGGTTACAAACACTGATGGTGCTGGCAAAAACCGTTTCTCCCAGATCAGCTATGGCGAGATTGACCAGAATCCAGTTGAGAGGGTGACGGAGTTTCTTGAATTTTGCTGTTGCCACCAAGACGAGGCCATTGGTGAACACTGACGCAACAACCACAAAAAACATCCAGCATGTTGCAACATTGTAAACCCATCGCGGGGCAATGTGGTAGTTTGGGCCTTCAAAAGGACCTGAGGAATGAAAACAGATCAAGAATGGTGTCATTTCATACATTTGTATTGTATAGTTGTTGACCAAAACAGGTTCCAAAGTTTTTTTTTAATTTTTTAATCCGTGATCAGAAAAAAAATCTGTTACACTATGAATTCGTTGCACATACAGCGCATTTGACAATAAAGTTGGACTTGACTTGACTTGAATTCAAACTGCACAGAAGCAAAAAATGTAATTACTCAACGAGTATCTAAAACACTGCAGTCTCTTCTAATTAGTTATCCGGGGGTTTATTCACCACAGGACCCCCCCAGGACCTTCACATTGCCAATCCCACAAACGAAACCCGATGGCATAGGGGAATTGATGAGAACTAATCCAAATGCCGTACTGTACCTCTGGTATTATTGCTGTTTGTGTAAGCAAATGCAGATTCCCTTGTCGTCTCGTGGTATCGTCTGGCAGCAAAGGACGGTTTATCCCAGGCCTCCGCCATGATGATAGCACAAGGAGAAATGTTCTCCCTTTCTCGGCACTTGCACGTGTCTTTAGCTTTTATACTTTTGCCGCAGAGAACTCTGATTGGATTAAGTCAAAATTAAATAACAGCCGTTGAATGGCGCTTTGCAGCAATCCGCAAGCCAATGAGCGGCAACTGTAATTAAAACCAGGAGTAATTGGGTTAAGACACCAAATGCCATGAATAATCTTGTTGGAAAGCAGATTTCCATCCGCTGACTGAAGATGCGGATTACTTGGTGAGCTCTATACGTAGAGTGTAACACAAATTTGGGGTGGCAGTAGCGCATCCGTACCAACTCAGGCTTTGGAACCCAACGTTGAAGTCTTACCGCAGACAAAAGTGAATCCCTTTGAGCCAAGAAATGCCAACCTCCACCCCGCCCTTAGAGGTGCGGGTATCTGGTGAATGTCTATCCCTTGTGGGTCGACACAGAAGTAATTGTAGTGTCGCTCGCTGTTCTGTGAAAAACATATATGCACATTTTTGTAATTTTGAAAAAATGTTAACAAAGAACCCCATTAATGTAATTTTTTTTTTGAAGTACCAAAATGTACAAAACGTGTTTTTCACAGGACAGTGACGATTTGGAATTAAGCAACTAAAACATACAGTAAAAAGGCAGACCTCTGCCCTATTGTCTTCTTTGTGTGCATCTTCTTTTCTGTCCTTTGTTCAACATTCACTGATGTAACAACTCGCCACTGGGCGCAGGAGGTTACTCCTGGGCACTGCACAATAACATGCACGGTTCACATGAGTAATCAATGTTATATTTGTGCATGATGCATATTGACAACTTTCATCTGTAAAATACAAACTGGCATATTGCACTTGTTGTATGGCCATTCAGGTGGCAAATGGGATGCAGTATCTCTAGATTTTGCCATTTACTTATTTACATTTTTCAATTATGCCATTTATTCCTGCCAGCAGCTAACACCTTAAATCTCCATCTACTTTTGTTTTCTTTCTTCCTATCTGTCAGTCATTTCATCTTTGCCATCTTTTTCTGTGGTTTGTGCTTTCTTTCTCGGTTGAATGTTGTGAATTTGCTTCGTGCCGAAAATCAAATAATACCGTGGAAAGGGAAAACCTTAGTTCTGTGTTGTCGTAATGCATCATGGGATGCAATGATTGTTTTTTTCTTTTTTTTTGTATGTGTGTGTGCGTGTGTGTGTGTGTGTGTGTGCATGTGGGTGTGTCTGTTCACTATTTTCCAGCATGTACTGTGGGATACACCGAAGGGCAGTGTAGAGGGGATAACCACTCCACCTCACTCTTTCTAACAGCACCACCGCATGGCAAACTGACTATCTAGGCCACTATATTAACGCGACTGTTGCGGTTGTTGACATGTGATGGAAGGAACACACCGACCCAATAATCTCCCTGTAAAGAGAGTTCACCTCAGAGCAGGACTGTTCAACACCCTTTTGATCCGAAACGCTCACGTCATCGTCCTCATGGAAAAGGCAGAGTGACGGTGACTAACACATTGTGATTTCTTTTGTGCAGCTAAGAAGGTGAATGCGTTTGGTGTACGTACAAACACACTAATTCATGACAAAGAAGGCAGCCGGCCTCGTCATCATCTACAATGATTCCAAAAGATAGAAGTGTTTGCTGATTGCATGTCTCTGACTGTTATAAACTACATACAAGGATCATCAACACAATGCTAAATTGCCTAGCAGATGCTCATAGCACATTATTCTTTTTATTGTTGTTATTATTAATCGCACACGCACTCTTGGGTAAACATCGATGTGAGAGCAATGACGTTGGGACGCTTTCCGATGACATCATGACGTCGCTCCTCCATGGCTCTTCACCGCAAGAAAACCAAACACGTTCTTCGTTAAGAACTAGTTCAGCACCAATTAAGCACAGCTCTGGCCCTGGCGCCGAACGAGCACCAAGTTCGTTTTGGAGTAAAAGGGGAGACGTTTTGAGAACTCCAATGAAAGAGCCTGCAACATCTTTCGTGCCATCTACCCATGTGAGGCACTTTGCAAGGCCTCTCTGTGAGATTGAACCGGAGAACCTCTCTCCTGTGGGGCAGATGTCCTCACCGTTACGTCACCCTGCTGCCACCAGCCTGCCCAGTTCTGTGAATTAGAGTTTGCGCACACAGATTTATTGAGGAGTCGCAACCTAAAGCAAATGTGGGACCAACTGTTTGCCCTCTAAAAGAATCTGGGTGACTGAGTGAAATTCACCTCTTATGCCCCAACTGTCTAAAGCAGATTATACGGACAACTCAGGTCTCTCCACGGGACAGATTACCGTAGTTTAATTAGGTCTGACAATTTAATCTCTCCGGAATAAATCAGAGTTTAACCGGAACTGCCTGGCACGGTTTTGTAATCCATTCTGTGTTTTTCAAATGTTCACTTCTTGCACAGATAGATGGTTTGCATATTTGATGGCGCTTAATGACTGGTGAGGACTTCTCCTGCTGATGGATGCCTTTCAAGGGGGTTGGAAGATTTTTGCCATTTAACTCATTTATCTAACCACTGCATCACTAACTGCATGTTTTGTTTTTCTTCTTTTGTTGACTTCTCTCCAGAGGAGAGTTGACGGCTCAACTCTGACGTTTCGAGGGCAAGTCTGGAATTCTGCTAGTTCTGAACTATTCCCGTTCAGTAAAAGTTCACTACTAGCAGAACACAGATTTACTCCCGATTACCAACACGAGTTGAGACTCTTCAGGACCGCCGATTACCAGGCTGATTTTGGAATAATATCTTGATTCGTGGGTCTGCACTATTTTTTTGTTAAGGTTATTTTTTACACTGATGTGAACTGAACTGTAGCCAGCTTTTCCAGTCAAGTGTTCATTTGACATCAGGTAATAACCTCCTTGCCAGTCAAGTGCAAAAGGTAAAATTTTACATTTGATTGACGAGACTATCATAACCGCATGGTTCTCTTTCGTCCTTTTGTTTTTGAAGGAGCCAGACTGGTAAGTAAATGAGTATATCATGCTCTGTGGTGCGAATTCATGGATGAAAAGGGTGATCATGATTTGAGGCGGCTTGCAACAGGTCAGCACTATTTCAAAGTGAACGTTATTGTGAAAAGGGCTAAATTGTAGTCCAAATGAGATGACTTGTTGCTGTCAGTTGTGTGTTTCTCCCAATGTTCTCCCGTTATTGTCCATACTATAGATAGGAATTCCTTCTGAGGATAATCAACACGACACCATCAAGAGGCATCAAGAGGTCTGCTCATGCCGCATCATGAGGTCTGCAGACAGAGTTCATATGAAATGTGATTTAAAACAAAAAAAGTGTCAATTTAGGATGTCAACATTTTTTGGGGGGGTGGGGTGCAGTTTATCTCTCGCATCATATACACATTATAATATATAGAATTTTCTGTATAGCCAGTAAAATATCCAAATGTGTATAGTCTCTGCATCGGTGCTCTTACTTCAGGGTGAGGTAAAGTAGGAACACGATAGTTGTTTGTTTCATGTCTAATAAAATCATTTTTTCTTCATACAGTAGACACGTATTTGTAATTGACATGCTTATACAGTACTGTAATACATCTCCATGTTTTTACATCAATAAATGTTCAGACTGTATTATATGTCATAGTTGGCAAATGGAACACTGGAAATTGTCCCTGGGTGTAATTGTGAGCGCGAATGGTTGTTGGTCTCTGTGTGCCCTGCGATTGGCTGGCAAGCAGTTCAGGGTGTACCCTGTCTACTGCCTGAAGATGGATGGGATGCACCCGAGGTGATCTTTGGGAACCAGGAACAGGTGCAATAAAGTGATGGTGTTGGTCTCTGAAGGAATGGGGACACAGAAGTCATCGGGGAGCTCCATGGGAGGATTTCGTCTCATTTTTCTCTCGTGTGTTTATTTCGTGAGCAAAACTGAAAATAAGAATTGTCACAATTTTTTTTTGAAGTGCAGATCCTCTCACATCTGTAGATCTCTGTAATTGTGGCTGAAAGTTGTATTTGTGGGAACTTTGAAAGTGACTTAGGCTTCACTTAATTGGTTTAAGGAAGGGGTGTCAAACTCATTTTTGTCCCAGGCCGCATTATAATTACCGTTTCCCTTGGAGGGCCGTGATGACTGAAACTGTATAAAGAAGTCAAGAATAACGTTTTATTCAATTATTGTTTAAGTAACTGTAATGAGGGGTTTGGTCACAAAAAAATTACCCTATGTCACTGATTTATTACCTACGAAAATGTGAAATTTTGGTACAGATTTTAGCAATCATCGTAGAAGATGACATGTTAAATATGCTTTCGCGGGCCACATAAAATGATCTGGCGGGCCAGATCTGGCCCCTGGGCCTTGAGTTTGACATCTGGCTTAAGGGAAGGTTTTAAACTCCCCAAAAAGAGCACACGCAACCCATGGGTGTACATACAGTATGTGTTGTACTTCAAACACACACATCATGTCCATTTCTGACCCATTTGCCTTGAGCTAACAAAGATACAGGACGCGACTGACTGTCAAGAATGATTTACCTGTTTTACGTGTGGGAGAACTTGATTTGAGTTTTAGAAATTCTCACACTCTCTTTGCTATCATGACCAGATGTAACAAAAAGTTTAAAAAAAAAACAACAACAACGTATACACACACACACACACACACACACACACTAAAGAAATGCCATGATCATGTTAAATATTTTGTTGAGTTCACAAAAGTTGTAAAAGCACATTACTTTATTAGAATGGTTTTTTTTGTTGTTTTTTTTAACATTGCGAAAACATTCATTGATATTATTTACAACTGACTGACTTTTTAGTGGCATAAAAATCAGCAAGTGCACCCTCTAAGCAGGCCCAACTTTGGAGACTTCGGTCACTGAAGTTGTTGATGATGATGTCTCTTCTTCACTACTACCCATTCCCAGCATCTGCATCATGCATGAGCGGAACTGTTGTGAAGCAAAGAAAAATATGAGGAGTGAAATCATCAATAACAGACTGGACTCTAGCTTTTTGAGCA
This sequence comes from Hippocampus kuda, assembly GCA_901007745.1. Lineage (NCBI taxonomy): Eukaryota > Metazoa > Chordata > Actinopteri > Syngnathiformes > Syngnathidae > Hippocampus > Hippocampus kuda. The sequence continues at coordinate 107,941 of CAAKHF010027710.1, read as the reverse complement.
CCAGATACTCTTGTTTCTTGTTCTTGTTAAATGGATAGTAGCGTGAGATCAAATCAAACAGACCTGTTTGTTAAAGACGACATAGATGATCGGGTTGTAGACTGCTGAGCTCTTTGAAAAGCAAGAAGGTATGGTGGCCATTCTCAGGTCAAAGGACTGCCCACGGTTAAAGACAATCCAAAGAGCAAAGGTCGTATATGGTAGCCAGCACACCAGGAAGCCCATCACCATGATAATCACCATCCTGGTCACTTCCTTCTCTGCTTTCTGAGTGGAGGCAGACTCGGCCTGCGCTTTTGCTGCCTGTGCGGAAAGAGAGAAAACGTTTCTCTCTCGTTACGAGCCATACCGTAGTTCATCACAAAACATGAACACCTCGGAAGCTCGGGAATGAATAGCCTCTGTGGTTCAGATTACCATTTTCATCGTAATGAGCAGCTGACCATAGCAGAAGATAATGGTGGCAAGGGGCACAGCAAAGCAGAAGCCAAAGAGGAACATCACATAGGATTCGTTGTTGTATTTATTATTTGTGGTGTACCAATCTGGCCCGCAGGAGCACTGGAGACCCTCTGGGATATATCTGCAAAAAAAAAAACAACAAAAAAAAAAATAGACAATCACAATCTCCCTCAACTTTGTGCAATGACAAAAAGTGTGAAGCTCCGCTGACACTGACCTACTCCATCCGAAAAGTGGCGGGGCCGAGGCAATGATTGCAAACACCCATGTGAACACACAGCAAGCTACGGCATGGTCCGGTTTAAAAACAAAGTTTCCCAGAGGCTTACAAATGACCAGCCATCGTTCGAAAGCAATCACAGCAAGAGACCACAGGCTTACCATACCTAAAAGGATGAAGGGAAAAAAAAAAGTTTTGAAAAGGGCTCTTCAATCTGTTCATGCAGGTTTTGCGTATCTTTTGAATCAGGGGTGCGCAACTCCGCTCCTTCCTGCGTGAGATGTTTCCCTTCCTCCAACACAGCTGATTCAAATGGTCAGCTCATCGGCAAGCTCTGCAGAAGCCCGATAGCGATCGCCATCATTTGAAGCGGGTGTGTTGGAGAAGGGGAAAGGTCTCACGCAGGATAGCGCCCCACGTGTACCCGCCCCCTGTTCGAAATGCAAGTTTCAGCTCACCGCCGAGTGTCACCATGAAACCTTCAATCTTGCATGCCAACGGTCCAAGGATGAAATATCTTGCGGAAAAACTGCAGAACGCAGTGGAGGATCCCACACATGACACGAGAAGGTTTGCTACTGCCAAGTTGACCAGGATGTAGTTCAGGTGGGACCTGAGCTTCTTGTACTGGATGGTGCAAGCAATGGTGAGGACGTTGATGAACGTTCCCACCACAAAGAGAAAGAACATGAACGCAGCCATGGCATAAAATGTGGCTGAACTCCCCAGATGGTCCTGAGGAACCAGGAATGGACTCAGCGATGTGATGTTGTTGGTGTCCAAAGGGACGGGTATCCAGAAATCTTCGGGCAGCTCATTGCTTCGATGCCCCCTCATTTTGCTGTCTTTTTTCAGGGATTTTTTTTTTTATGTCACCGAAACCAAAAACACCTCGACCGCTTCCTTACTTACGATGCCCTTCAACCAATCACGTGTGGCAAACGAATCCAAATAAAGAAAGTCAAGTAAATGAATGCCACAACGCCAGCGTCCCGAATGTCTTACTCGGCCTGCGTGGTGGGCCCTTTATACAAAGGGCAAAGGCAACCACTGAGCCCCATTAAGGGATAAGTGACTTCCATAATTGACTCAATGATTTAAGTTTGCCTTGATTGGCGTAATTCATTTAGCGGTTCCTGTTTTGCCTGTGCTGCCAAATAGGTTAAACAGCAGGCGGACTACATTTTGTGAGTGGCCGGGAGTCAAAGGCAACATAGCTGAAGCACAGACTGACAATTCGGGTTGCCTCGTTGGGGTTAGAAAGGAAAGCCACGGCGCACGTTTTGTCGTATTGTTGGAATATCAACCAATGGGTTTCTTGGAATAGGTCGTGTGTTTGTGTGCTCAGTGTCCCATTGTTTTTCGTCATAAAGTTCCAGTGCGCTGACGTCAAGGGGCACGCTCCCAAGCATTTATCGACAAGGTTTCAGTGTTTCTGGTGGCAAATCAACATGAAGTGTGACTCCCAAGAGCAAATGACTTTAAACAGGTTAATCCCACTTTCTTAAGGAAGCACAGAGCAGGTCTTTACCTGCTAATCTGGTTTGCAACTGCATCAAATCTTCTAATCGGGCTCACTGCAGCCATGTGTAATCCACTCTGCTGGTTTAACTTGAGATTTGTGTTGCCTCTTAGGCATTTTGCCTCCGTCATTGGTTTCATGAGCACTCAAGACAGTGCAAACTCCACTGTGAAGAATTCATTGTAAAGATTCATTCGTGCGGCGGTGGTCAGTTTGGAGAATCCAAACAAATGGAATACAGGCTGTAAATAATACAGAGAAATACATGTGCAACTGGGCAACGGGAATTGAAGTCCAACGAATAATTCAATTCCTGAGAATCATTTGTTTGCTTGCCTATCGATTCCTGAGTGATAACGTTCGTTCGATATCAAGACGTATGTCACAGAGGGACATAAAAACGGTCTAGCGTACGATAAAGCCCTCTCTCGTTTATATCGTGATTTGAGATTTCCTCGCCGCTGTTGAGAGAATTAATCCTGGGGTCTCTTTTCCTTTGCTTCAATTATATGCTTACGCGAAACAGGGATGACGGAGAGATGCGCCGGTGTTTTATTGACATCGCAGAACACGCAATGCTTCTTTCTTCTTCGTTATACTAACAAACATGGGGAAGCTTTTGAGTCCATTCTTCTGCACATGACCTCCAGAATGCCCACTGTTTATCTTCCTGTCTGGGTGAAAGGATCTTAGCAGTCTTCTTTTGCTCCGTGGCTAATACATCATGAGCTCTTTGGGTTTCAAAGTTGACTTCATGGCTGCTCCCTAATGCTCTTACGGAATATAAACCATTGGAAGCAGCTCAACGCAGTGCAAAAGATCAAGGTGTTCCTGTGAGCCCTACTGACCTGTTAAACCCGCTTGCACACTCCCAGTAGTCTCATGCGTGTATGAACACCTGAAACTACAGGATGTACAACTTGATTGTGTTTGTGTTGATGCATGCTTGTTTTGCCGCTTGCTAAATATCTTCCACTATTTTTGTTGGTGAAGTCAAATCAATAATGTCATGAGCGGCTTTCATATTTTTGGAGACACAAATGAAGGAAAAATAGACAAGCTGTAGCTACAAGCTCCAGACAAGATGAACTGAGGTTCCAAACCTAACTATGGAAAATTTGTCTCAAGTAACAAACGAGAATAATTTAATGCTCTTGATCGGTTTGACAGCGAGACCTAGTCGTACGGTACAACTACATCATTTGGCACCCCAACACAGTCTTGACTCCGATGTGTTGAGGCAGCGTGACAATTTGGACTACAGCTAATGATTCAGAATTGTTTGGGGAAAAAAAGGACAGAAAAAAAAAATTCACAGAGTGAGGTATCAACCAAATATAATATTCTGCATTTTTTAAAAATTCTGTACATTATTATCCATCCATCCATTACCCGAGCCGCTTTTATACTCACGCGAGTCGCGGCGAGCTGAATACCTGCAGGCCTGCTCATTTAAAGAACTGAAAAATCTACTTAAGTGCAGTAGTTAAAATAATTTTGTCAGACACACTTCAGTTTAACAACTGTATCTATTATCAGAGGTACTTTACTATGCATGTAACAAAATTAGAAACAGACATATCACAAATATTATATACAGACTGTGGTTGCCCTTACTACCAAAGCAATAACCTGAAATTCATTTTTATTATAGTATTTAGTCTTTTTTTTTATCACACTGAAATATATATGTACATTTGATGGAGATGTATAACAAATATTTTTGCTCACTGAAGTAAGAAAGTAAAGAATGAAATCATGATTTTAGATAGGCCTAACTATGAACAAAATGTTTAAAGACTACTTGGAGTATTGAAAAAAAAAAAAAAAGAATTGATACACCAAACAAAACCTCAGTCACCAACAAATTACATTGGGAATGAATGGACCTACGTTGTCCATGGCGTATGTTGAATTAATGATAGGCTGATCCAGAACCAGATAGAAGCACTACCTGACTTTTGAAAGGATCCTCACTGAATGGACCGAACACTCTTCTCCCATGACACGGCTCAGTAGTGCAAGAGGTCAGAGGAGAAAGTCTGACATCTAACGGACAAATAGCACATTGCAAATATTGACCTCGTGAGAGAATCATTCAGCCTCGCTTCGTGGAGGTTTGTGGTAGTTTATTGATAGTTGTGGTGCTGTTGATCAGTAATACTGTTGTTATATACAGTTTGGCTCACCAGTATATTTCAAGTTATTTCACCTGTTCTACTGACGCTCTCAATTACAGATAGTGCCCTCTCCACGTATGCAGCACAGTATCGATAATTTCACCTGTAATAATTTTATCATGCCGAATAAAGGGCCAAAGAGAGCTTTTGCAATAGAGAGCAATAAAATACAAAGGAATGGGTTCTCCAGCAACAATCGAGACAAATCAACCTTAATATTTCTACAGTCACATTTTTTTTCTTCTTGAATTAAAACGTTTTCAGACACTTGAAGGAAAGAACATTAATATACTAATGTTAATTGAACATCTTGTACACTAATGGAAGGGGTAACCATTACAGTACTACTAGTCGTGGGCGTGGTAACTTTTTAAGTACATGAGCGAAAATTGTACGTATATTCATGCCGGAATACGAGTATTGTGAATTGACGCGCATGTGTAAATTAGTTTTGCATGGTGTGAAAAACACTGCAACACTGGGGAGGGGAGGGGAGGAGAGGGGAGGGGGAAATAAAATTTTAAAAAAAAAACGGATGTCGCCATCTTTAGTAAGGGACAATAAACCCCGGACTATGATTGAAACGTGTTGTAATGAGTTCTGCGTTGAGAAGCGTGAGCATACTATTTATTTGGAAATCTTATGAAATGTTCTTCTCGCACATGTCACCGTTCGCGGATTGATTGGTGTAAATAGAAACAATTTATTAATTTGTGGCCAACATAGTCAGCAAGTTGTTCTCCGTCGCCATGTTTGCTTTGGGTGACGCCAACTCTCTCCATTTTCCTCCGCCTCTGGTTGTCAAGAAGATGGCAGCTTCCAGGCAGGCATGAGAGGAAATATTTCTTCGCAAATCGAATGAATCTGGATTATTACCACAAGAGAAGACCACCCATCAGTGCTTTTGCAAATACTACATCGAATTAGGTACGTAAATATTGCAATAAGTTGCCCGTTTTGAGTTTAGGCTGTTTTGTTGTGACAAACCGCCCGGCCATTTTTCTTGTGGGAGCTGTACAACCAGGCCGATTGTGAAAAGATGGCTGCTTCCACTGACGGCATGAAACACAATAACACTCTGTTTATGCAATTCGACTAGCCTTGGCTACAATTCAAGAGTTTCGTTGCAACTTTGCTTATGCAAGGTATTGTGTGCATATTAGAATGGTGCGAAAATACATTGCATTTAATTGTAAAAAAATGTGACGTTTTGACAGATGCTAGCTGGTCGAGCTAAGCCTTTTGGTTTGAGCCGCTAGGCGCGATTGCAAGCGAAGTTCCACTAGCAAATGTGACAAGTTTGTGTTTGACTAGGCAAAACATTAAAAATATGTGTATTAAGACATCTGATGATTGCGATCCTCTGTGTTGCTCCAGCTAAAATGAGATGTTCCGTTATTAGTAAATGCGTCGGAAGAGCTACAGCTAATGCTAGGTTTACTAGCTACAATATGGCGACTCCCAGAGAGGCATGAAAAAAAGCCGACTGCTAATCATGAGTTTTAACTGCGATTTATATCTGAGTTGCAGCGGGGCGGGTCACTGTGCGTGGTCGTCTGCCCTTTGTTGCGGTTTACGGCATTTAATAACCTTTCTTTGTGAATGTTGTCGGTGGTTGTGTATTTTCCCCTTTCATTCGCTTCCGCCATTTTTCAGACTGGCAATATCGTTTGCGGGGGCTTGTTTGGTTACAAGATGGCGGCTTCCATGGGACGAATTCAATGGTTAGAAACACCTAAGGCCGAACGCGGATAATTGGTGTTATTTATTGACATGTACAGTGCTGTTGTCGGACATAGCTCACGAAATATTAATCTGCAGAAGTGACCCGATGCTCTCATCTGGCTTCAGTTGATGGGAAGCGTTTACAACAAAGCTAACAGCAAAGCTAGACTCGGGCGCAGCGAATAAGTTGGCTACTGTGAAAACTTTGTGTTTTTATCAAGTTAACGCGTTCTAATTTTTCTGCATCCAGTCGAGCCTTTAACACAGTCAAATTTCCGTGTTAACTTTGTTGTTGACAGAAATCATGTCTGTCCCTGGTTCCACGGTGACTGGGACCTCGGTGTCGGTTCTGCAACCGCGGTGGAAACGGGTCCTTGGTTGGTCGGGCCCTGTTCCCCGGCCCAGACATGGACACAGAGCCGTGGCGATCAAGGAGCTGATGGTTGTGTTTGGCGGTGGAAACGAAGGGATAGTGGATGAATTACATGTCTACAATACTGGTAAGGTTAAATTTGCATTTAATATCTTTCCTACTTGAACGCGTGTTTGCAGAATATGAGCCGTACTCCTGAACGTTGTATCATAAATAAAGTCTACCTGTAGACATGATGAAAACTTTCGTCTAAGATTACGTACAGGCTGATGCAGGCCTGAACATATTAAAATGTCTGTACATATCGCCCTCTGCTGGACAAAGGGCGGTATTGGTTATTAAAAAAGGCGGGCTAAAATAAAATGGATGCTTCTCGTTGGGAGTTCATGTGAAAACGAGTAGCAATTGTTGAACCTGTGTTGTCTGTATCCTCCTCGATTACATGAATACTTTTGATGAATTTAAAAAGTACTCAGTGAAAATGTTGATTTTAAAAAAAAGATTTGTCATCATCTTGCTGAGTGGAATGTCCTTGTTTATATTGTGGTGTAATATTCTACTGTAATGTGGTATGTGTTCCTAGCAACAAACCAGTGGTTTATTCCTGCTGTCCGTGGTGACATTCCACCTGGCTGTGCTGCTTATGGTTTTGTCTGTGATGGCACAAGATTGCTGGTATTTGGAGGTATGGTGGAATATGGAAAATACAGCAATGATCTCTATGAACTACAGGTACGTTTTCTCATCAGTGCCCATTTAATAATTCCAATGCATGTGTTTTTGTTTCGGTTTGATAAGTTCAAATACATAGCAACATCTGTCTTTCGAACTCCCTGATTGCATTCTAACTTTTATTTAGTTACTACATTGGTGTGATATTTTTCTAATTCTTATTTTGAAGAAAGAAAACGGTGTTTTCCATGGTCAATTTTAATTGATAGCCTTACTAGCAGCTCTCTGTGCCGAATCGTCATTGTGCCTGCAGAAAGCCTCGATTGATTTGATGAAAAGTTGTGATGAAAGTTATGTCCGAATCTTGTACCATTTCTCAAGTATATTTAGGAGACTGGAAACGGAGATGAAGTTCACCTGATGCCTCCAATATTATTTGGTGTCTGTTTTAGGCCAGCAGATGGGAATGGAAAAAGTTAAAAGCAAAAAATCCCAAAAATGGCCCCCCTCCATGTCCACGTCTTGGTCACAGTTTTTCCCTCGTGGGAAACAAATGTTACTTGTTTGGCGGACTTGCCAATGACAGTGAGGATCCAAAAAACAACATTCCCAGGTAACGTCTTCAATGTGTTTGGCATCATGGCTTAGTGTGCAAAATGACCATAACAAATGTGAGCCTCATTTTATCGCAGATACCTGAATGATTTGTACATACTCGAGCTTCGTGCCGGGTCCAGCTTTGTCGCATGGGATATTCCAATCGCATATGGAGTCCTTCCTCCTCCCCGGGAGAGCCACACTGCGGTGGTTTACACAGAAAAGACGAGTAGAAAATCTCGACTGATAATCTACGGGGGGATGAGTGGATGTCGTCTTGGAGATCTGTGGACTCTCGATATTGGTTGGTTCATGACTTTTTCATTAAATTTTTAAAATCCTTGTCAAAGCTAGATCACATCCCTTTGAGGGGTAGTGATTGTTTTATGCTGGTAGTGTTATACTTGCTGACTTTGCCATCAACTCCAGATACCTTAACATGGAACAAACCGTCAGTGAGCGGCACGGCACCACTTCCTAGGAGTCTACACTCTGCCACTACCATCACAAATAAGTGAGATGACTACTGCTCCTTCCTACCTCACATGCTTTGGTGTCTGTTGTTTCATTTTCCAGTTGCCAGCCAAACGTACCATGTTCTCTAATGAATGTGTCATTGCGATTGTGTTTACTGTACAGGATGTATGTTTTTGGCGGATGGGTTCCTTTGGTAATGGATGATGTCAAAGTGGCTACACATGAGAAAGAGTGGAAGTGCACAAACACACTGGCCTGCTTAAATCTCGGTGGGGCTAACTGCTTCTATATTTCATTAAAAAAAAAATCTAAGTGAGTTGGATGCAAGATAGTTTTTGATTTTTCTCTTCAGACACCATGTGCTGGGAGACAGTGTTGATGGACACCCTTGAAGACAACATTCCCAGGGCCCGTGCCGGCCACTGTGCTGTGGCTATCAATTCCAGACTGTATGTTTGGAGCGGCCGTGATGGATACCGTAAAGCATGGAACAACCAAGTTTGTTGTAAAGACCTCTGGTACCTGGAAACCGGTATGTATGTTTTAATTGTTTTTTTTAGATTTTATTTTCACAATCTTGCCATCATTTGAATAGTTTTTTTTCCTCTCCCCTCACCCCCTCCCGCTTGTTCTCCACACCATCAGAGCGGCCGCATGCCCCCGCTCGGGTGCAGTTGGTCCGTGCCAATACAAACTCGCTTGAAGTGAGCTGGGGTGCAGTTTCCACTGCAGACACATACTTGTTGCAGCTGCAGAAATACGACATCCCTGCAACACCAGCTGCAGCCTCGCCAGCCATGAGTTCGATCCCCTCGCAACCCGTGAACTCTCCTAAGAGCCCCGCTCCGGCTGCTGCGGCACCCTCCCCACAGACTCTGCCACAAGCTGGTATGACTGATGCTGCCTCCGTTTTTGGGGCAGGGGGCGGCTCCAATTACTGGTAGTGTTTAGTACGAAAAGGTTTACCACATCTTTTTATCTTTTTTTTTTTTTTTACAGCTGTATTGAAGGTTGCTGCTCAGCAATCTGCTACAGGTGCATCTGTTGTCACAGTCCGCCCAAGCCAACCTGGGAAATCTCCTGTCACTGTGACCTCACTTCCTCCTGGTGTCAGAATGGTTGTGCCTGCCCAGGTCACCCAAGGCTCGGTAAGACCAGCTATGCAGCTCAGATGAGTTTCTGGCAGTCGTATGGTGAAATGAGCAATTATCTCCAACGTTCTCTGATTTCAGGCAATTGGAAGTAGCCCTCAGATGAGTGGCATGGCAGCATTGGCTGCTGCAGCTGCTGCAACACAGAAGATTCCGCCGGCCTCTGCTGGAACGGTGCTCAATGTTCCCGCAGGTGCCACGATTCTCAAAACGGTCGCTGTTTCCCCTGGCACAACCACAGTGAAAGTGGCTTCGCCAGTCATGGTACGTACCAAAAAGAAAGAGAGAGTTGGGGTGGGGGGTGGAATACAATCTCAAAGTACGTCTAGCAGTCTTGAGTAAGGTGTTTAAATAACTTTATGAATATAGGTCAGTAACCCTGCCACACGCATGCTGAAGACTGCTGCAGCTCAGGTGGGCACAGCGGGTACATCCTCCCCCACCACTACCACCAGGCCCATCATCACTGTGCACAAGTCTGGTGCAGTCACTGTGGCTCAGCAGGCCCAGGTGGTAACCACTGTGATGGGAGGAGTTACCAAGACCATTGCCTTGGTCAAGAGTCCCCTCACCATGGGCAGTGGTGGCACTCTGGTGAGAAAATCGCATTACTTCCAACTGGCAATGGGTATAGCTAAGAATTTTTCCATAGGTGATTAATGTTTGTACCTACAAACATGACAAGATACTTGCTTTACCAATTTTTCTTTGAAGGAAGCTACTTCACAAATGCCCATCTCTGGACAAAATATGTCTGGAACAGTGTTTTGTATGCTTGCAGAAGACCACGTGCTTCTTTTTGAATGTTGTTTTATGAATGCTGCTGTGTGGTACATTTCACACACAAAAATGGTATGTTTGGCCTCATCATGTAAAAATGATATCCCGTGAGCACTGGGTGAGCAAGAAATGTTGGCCTATTGCGACGTTATTAATCATCATGACAATCAGGCAGTTAAGATGGAATGATTTCAGTCCCTCTCCTATGCTGGCAGATCTCCAACCTTGGCAAGATGATGTCTGTGGTTCAAACCAAACCAGTGCAGACATCAGCTGTCACTGGCCAGGCTTCCACGAACCCTCTCACCCAAATAATTCAGGTAGAATATCTGTAGTGTAAAAAAAAAAAAAAAAAAAACTCATGCAGGCACAAGATGTCTCTCCAGATAGTTTGCATAATTTTTTTCCTGTCGCTTCCTAGACAAAGGGTCCCCTGCCAGCCGGCACCATTCTCAAGCTGGTGACCTCTGCTGATGGAAAGCCTGCAACGATCATCACCACCTCCCAGGCTGGAGGCGTCGGAAACAAGCCCACAATTCTTAATATCAGTGGTGTCTCTTCAAATGCCGCTAAACAGGGCCCGACTATTATCAAAACCATCCCAATGTCGGCCATTATGACCCAGCCTGGAGCAACAGGTCTGAACTTGACTTATTTGCAGTCAATTTTTGCCAGCATTCAAACATTGATAATTAAGAGTAGAACACTGAAGTTGGTTATTCTCATCTCATCTGAAAACACCCAACCAAATAAGTTTCTGTGTGGGCACTATGCTTTTATTTATTTTTTAAACCCTCCCGCCCTCTGATCCACTTCATTGCATGTTACGGTGACAGGAAGGAATGTTTCTTTTCTTTCTTTCTTTCTTTCTTTTTTTTTTGAATGTCCCAAAATTCTTTGTTCAATTGATTGTAAACGTTTATTGACTAATAACATTTGGCAAAGTCTTGCAAAAATATCCACAGCTGAGAAACTTGCCAGAACTACAACCAGTGTAAGTCTTAGAATTTGATGTAATGCATGGCTGTTGGACCTGTAGGTGTAACGAGCAGTACTGGAATGAAAACGCCAATTACAATCCTTACAACTAAGGTGATGACCACTGGAACACCTGGCAAAATTATTACCGCAGTGCCCAAGCTCGGAACGGCAGCTGGCCAACAAGGATTAACACAGGTACACGCATCCATGTGCTAAAACGTTAGCTGGTATCTTATTTTGCCGTGTATATACAATATGACTCACGGCGACTCTTATGTCTGTAGGTTGTTTTGAAGGGTGCTCCAGGGCAGCCAGGGACTATTTTGCGCACTGTACCCATGAGCACAGTTGGCGGTGTTCGACTCGTGACGCCGGTGACGGTATCGGCTGTCAAGCCCACAGTCACAACCCTGGTTGTCAAGGGAACAACTGGTATGAAAAGAACCCAAGTTGTTTCTAATTTTGGCAGGATTTAGCCTCGACATCACAATCGCATTGTATTCTTTTCTTCTCACCTTTTTTAGGTGTCACCTCTCTCGGGACAGTGACCGGTACCGTCTCCACAAGCCTGGCAGGTGGCACTGTGGACACTGCAAACGCATCTCTGGTGACTCCCATCACCACATTGGGGACCATTGCTACCCTATCCAGTCAGATCATCAGTTCGCCTGCGATAACTGTGTCTGCCGCCCAGACCACTCTAACGTCTGCGACCCCGCTACCCTCTTCCACTATCACAGTGCAGGTGAAATGCCGCTTCTTGTTTTTACTTATGACAGTGGGACATCAGAACCATTGTTGGACAATAGACTCCGGCTACCGTTCGCTCGATACAAAAGTAGAACATGAACTGCCATTAAAAAGGGAGTTTCTTGTTTTTGTTTTTAATACTTTGCTTCCGTCATCCCAGAACCAGCCCACCCAGGTCACGCTGATCACAACTCCTAGTGGTGTAGAAGCCCAGCCAGTGCAGGATCTACCAGTGTCGATCCTGGCTTCGCCCACCTCTGAGCAGCCCAGCTCCTCTGAGGCTGGTGCTGCTGGCGATGGGTCCGGCACCGTAACATTGGTTTGCTCTAACCCGCCATGTGAGACGCATGAGACGGGAACTACTAACACAGCCACCACATCGTCTGCCACCATGGGCGCCGGTCAAGTTTGCTCCAATCCACCCTGTGAAACGCACGAAACAGGAACCACCACCACAGCCACCACCTCCTCTGCGACAATTGGAGCAGGACCGGTCTGCTCGAACCCTCCTTGCGAGACCCACGAAACGGGAACCACCAACACAGCTACGACGGCGTCATCAAGCATGCCTGCTCTCCTTGTGTGCTCCAACCCGCCGTGTGAGACCCATGAAACGGGGACAACCAACACAGCGACCACAGCATCAGCTAGCATGGGAGGAATCCAGCAGGTGTGCTCCAATCCTCCCTGTGAGACTCACGTGACCGGTACCACCAACACATCCACCCAAGCGTCCTCCAACATGAGTGAAGGCCAGCCTGGCGCCATTCTGAGTGTTTGCTCCAACCCGCCTTGTGAAACCCACGAGACGGGGACAACAAACACGCCATCAACAGCCACCTCCAGCATGGGAGGAGACCAGACCAGCTCAACAACTGGTGCCGTTCAAAGAGTGTGCTCTAACCCACCTTGCGAAACACATGAGACCGGGACCACCAACACAGCCACCACTGCCACCAGCAGTCTTGAGGCAGGAGAAGGCACAGGTATACCAGCAGCTTGTTCACCACGCGTGATTCAAGGTGTATTGAGTTTGTTTTTCGGCTGTCAATTGGAGAAGTGAAAATACTTCACACGCTTTGCTTTTGGTTCGACTGCAAATATAACGATCAGTCTTTGACCATCTATCAGCAGCCCAGCAGGCAGATGATGTAACCGAAGGCACCAGCAGCACTGAAGAAGCCTCCTCCACTGCAGCACCTGTCACCAGCACCCAGGGCAGGGCCATCACTACTGTCACTCAATCCACTCCTGCCCCCGGGCCATCCGTACCTGTAAGAACAGCTGTGTGTTTGTGGTAGATTTTGAGACCCTCTCAAGCTCTGCCTGACTGGTGTTGACATGTAAAGGCGAGACATCTATATTTATTTATATATTTCTTTTGTGTGTGTGTGTGCGTGTGTGTGTGTGTTTCCTTTCCATCCAGTCAATCTCGTCAATCACTGAAGGGGTGAGCACTGAGGCCAGCTCCACAGAAGAACCCATGCAGACTGAAGCGACTGCTTCAGCAGAAGCTGCACCTGCAGAGGAGGGAGCCACCCCTATGGACACTCAGACAGAAGTAAGTCGATGGTGTCACTACTCTTGTATCGGAGATGCCATTTTTTGGTGTGTGTGTAAGTGAGCCCAGCCACCTGATGTATGAGTGAAAAGTTGCCATGTAGAGACCATATAGAAAGTGTTTATCTGCAGTTTTCCCAATGAGACACGGCAGGCTTTCCTCCAGGTACGTGTCATTCCCAGTTATAGGTCACTAAAACTCAAACGTTAAACAGAAGAGAGATAAACATTCCATACTTCAACACCAACATGTTCAACCACACCGTATAATTTCATTTGTGGAAAGCCATCACGGTGCATCTGTTCCCGTAGAACCGTCAGTGCCACCTGGAATGTTGTGATACTATGCTGAAAGCGCACAAGTCTTGCTTTGCATTTGTGGAAGTGATAAAAAGAATTGAAAACAGGTCCTGGGGGGAAATCACATGGAGCCAGTTCAGGTCATTGGGGAGGCTGCACCCGCAAGGCAGTGTTCTTCATAAACCGGAACTGTCAGAAGCCCCGGCTGGGCATTGTGAGCAGGCATGTTGTCATGGTGAAGAAGGCAAAAGTTGTCCAGCCACAACTGTCAACCCTCCTCACACACTGAACAATGCAAACGCTGCTGCATCTTTTTGTCGACATGCTGGTTGACCTTGGGACCCACATTCAAGCTGAAAACATGAACTTGGGAGTACTTTTCGTACACATGCATATCCTATTTATACTAATGTCATGCAAACTCAAAATGGAGTTTGGCTGTTTCTTTCTTTTCTTTTTTTTTTTAATTGTATTTTATTTGTTTATTTATTTTACAATTGATAGTCGCTGTCATGTTTTTGTCAGGGAGACACAGCAACAGTAGCCACAGCCACAGCCTTGAACCTGCCATCCGAGCTCATGTCCGAGGGCCAGGGGGCCACACTGATGGTGACGGGGCTATCAGACGAGGAGCTAGCCGTCACGGCGGCCGCAGAGGCCGCTGCTCAGGCAGCAGCTACTGAGGAAGCTCAAGCCCTGGCCATACAAGCCGTCCTCCAGGCTGCCCAGCAAGCTGTAATAAGTGAGTTTTCTTTCACCTGACTCCCCCCCGCCAAAAGGCCGCAAATGTTGTGTCGAAAGGTACGGACACAAATTTTTTTTGTGCAGATGAAAGCGATGCGGCCGGAGAGGCCCAGCAAACCACCAGCATCCCTATCATGCTGACACAGCAGGAGCTTGCAGCGCTGGTCCAGCAGCAGCTTCAGGAGGCTCAGGCCGCTGCCCAGCAGGCCGCCGTAGACACAAACGTGCCCACCGAGGGCCTTGCCCCCGCCGACAGCCTCAACGACCCTTCAGTGGAGAGCAATGGACACAGCGAGATGGCTGCTGCTGTAACAAGTGCAGTGGCCGCCCTACTGCCACGTACCACCGCTGAGAGTAAGGCCCGCCGCACACCGAGCCATGCGCCCGAACTGGACAATTGTGTACAATACAGACTTGCTGCATTGGAGAAAAAAACACACACACACAAAAAAAAAAAACCCGCCCTCGAGTGTTCTTATCAAGAAACTTTTCGAGATGTAGCGCCTGCCTGCCTGTGTGCGTGCGTGTGTAATATATATATATATATATATATATATATACACACACACACACACACAAAATATATATCTCTTTGAAAGCAAGGACACAGGAGAGAACAACAGTTGGCCTCATCACCACATGATTGACTGCACTTGTGCATTTTGGCGACAGAAGTGGTCGATGCTTGGCTCAGTTCAGTTTTGTTAGTTCGCGTGCTCGGCTTAAGGTGTAGCACTTTTTTGTTGTTGTTGTTAACTCTCTGCTTGATTCATGTTTCCTGTCTTGCTACTACTTATCCACAGCACTCGCTCCTTCGAGTACCTTTGCACCGGCTGTGTCGGTGGCAAGTCCAGCCAAGCTGCAAGCAGCAGCTGCACTTGCGGAAGTAGCCAATGGCATTGAGGGAGAGGTGAGTCTGGGCTCAAGCGTCTCGCTGACTTTTCATGCGGAGAAAGGGCTGCGGAGGAGTCTGCCTTGACTGAATGCGTGTCATTCTGTTTGTGTACAGAAGCAAGCCCCTCAGCCAACCCCCGTCAAGCCCGCTGTAAAGAAAGAGAACCAATGGTTTGATGTTGGAATTGTCAAAGTGACAAATATGGTTGTCACTCACTTCTATGTGCCACCAGATGATTCTCAAGGGGATGTAAGTGTCTTCTTTTTATGCTTCGATGCCTTGTGATGCACTTTTCATATTTCTTCCTCTTCTACCCATTAGGACGATTCTGGGGTCATTCCGGACTATGGCCAGATGAAGAAAATGGAGCTTCAGCCCGGGACGGCGTACAAGTTCCGTGTCGCTGGCATCAATGCTTGTGGCCGTGGCGCCTTCTCAGAGATATCCGCGTTTAAGACTTGCCTGCCCGGATTCCCCGGCGCACCATGTGCCATCAAAATCAGCAAGGTAAACAGCTGAGTCCGTTGAATTTTGGCGCAGTTGTAACTTGGGTTGCACAATTCCTGGGGTTTTTAAAGTTGGAACTTTACATTGGAGTTTATGGGAATAAATGGGATTCTGAGATGTCAAATCTTCCGGTTAGGCCGTATTTTCTTGCCCTGTGTTCTTCCATTACGGGGATATAAAGAATGTTCCAGAGCGGATGATATGACATGCGCGGTAGATTAATGTGAGTTTGCCAGTGAGCCAGCAAGCATGTGGCTCTCAGGCGCTTGGTCTGGAAGAACAGCTGTTTTTGTTTTTTTTGTTTCCCCCCCCTTCCCATAATCCGTTCCATTTTGCAAAGCAACCGTGCAACCTAATTTCGTGGAGTTGCATTCTGTAAATAGGGAAAAAAAGATCTCTCAATATTTTCTCTCTTGAAACTGTTCAAAAAAAGAACCCGCAATATATATGAAGAAAATATTCACATTGTTCCTGGTCTTACTGCTACTGTGTTTTCCGTCGTGTTTGTGCTGAGACGCAAATGTTGCTGACAAAATGTCGGGAATGCTGCATCAAGGGTCGGCATGTCCGAGGATGAAACTCTGAATTTGTGTGTGTGACATAGAGCCCCGATGGCGCTCACCTGACCTGGGAGCCTCCCTCTGTGACGTCAGGCAAGATCATCGAGTATTCGGTGTACCTGGCCATCCAGAGCAACCAGACGGCCGAAGCCAAGGCCTCCACTCCGGCCCAGTTAGCGTTTATGCGCGTGTACTGTGGGCCCAACCCCTCTTGCCTGGTGCAGTCTTCCAGTCTCTCCAACGCCCACATCGACTACACCACCAAGCCGGCCATCATCTTCCGCATCGCTGCCCGAAACGAGAAGGGCTACGGTCCCGCCACTCAAGTTCGATGGCTGCAGGGTGAGCGCCACGATTTGCAAACGAAAGCTTCCGCGTTAGACCGCCAGATCATGTTTCTAAACCGCCGTCATATGCTTTGTAGAATCTGGCAAAGACGGCGCCTCTGCAAAACCGGCAGCCAAAAGACCCGGCACCTCTCCTGATACGTAAGTGTTTGTTGTTGACCTTTTGGTGGCGCAAGCAAGACTTGACATTGAAACGTGTCGTGCCTGTTCTGCTTGTCTGTGCCCTTCCAGTAAGACTACTGGTCCAAAGAAAGCAAGAACGGACCAGTGAGGTTGGCCAGAGATCTTCCCCACCGCCCCTCTTTGTCCTTTTCCTACTTGCTGTCCTTTTTATCAGGAAGACCTCGTCATCCTCAATGTCGGCCTAATCGCATCCTCGAGTCTCAGAGCAGACGCCAATGGAGGCAGAACACCCGAATGAATTAGAGATGAAAGTCGATCTGAGATGATTTCTGTAGATAAAACCCTCTTTCGTCCATGTTCCGTTGGCCGTGGTGTTTGTAGAGTGACATCAACTTAGAAGCACATTATCTTTTTCAGTCGAATCCCCTTACCGCCATTTTAACTTTTGCTTTTTTTGAGGGGGGGGGGTGTTTCAGTAGTTTAGAAGCATAGAGAAGCATTTACATCGTCACAAACTGGGAGCCAGACTGAGCGCTGAGTTACTTTTTTTTTTCTTCTTCTTCTTCCGGGGTTGAATCCTGAGGGGATGTAGAGAGAGACTACATAAAAAATGTACAGTGATGGAACAAGGTTGTGGAGGCATTAGATTCGATGACAGGAGAAATCGGTATGGAATCAAATAAAGCACTTGTCCTTGATGAGAGGACATTATTTTTTTCCTTTCTTGTTTGCTCTAAATTGCTTCATCCAGACGCGAGTCCGTACACCTGTGATGCTACGGGACTCCTGGTAACGTCATCGCTGCGTTTTTCACCCCAAGATGAGGACTGGTGGCATCCGGACATGGTCAAAAAAAAAGACAATTTGTAGAGAATTGACCTTGAACTTTGCTTCAACTGAGACTTTCAAAACACACACAAACACACAATTGCAAAATCTTCCCCAAAAATTAGCAAGCAGTGGTGCAGATCATTTTGTGTAGTTTATTTTTGTATTTGTTTTTAAAGCTCCCCCCCCTTCCTGTGTGTATGTTGTGTGCATAAAAAACTTTTTTTTTTTTTTTTTTTTTTTTTTTTAAATCGATTGTTCATCCCTTCCCCTGATAGTTTGTTTGTGGGCAGATGGGTGGCCATGTTGAAGTTGCCACTATATTTTTAAAAGTTGTCATTCAGTTGGTTGCATGTTGATAACAGATGGGAAGGAAAGCGCGAGACTATTGTACGTATTTGTTCCAAGTAGAACTGCAGAGGTTATAGGACTGAAGGGAACTTTAAAGTGGACCCAGGGAGAGATTTTACTTTTGTTTACTACAACCTTCCCAATGCTTGTGTTGTGCTTCGTTTGCCAAACATGGAGTTTCACGCGTTTCACACCCAACCCCTTAACATCCCACTCAGTTGTCCTTTGCTTGTTATGCTCATGAATGTGGTATCTCACCTCTTCATTTTTTTAATTTTTTTTTTTTTTTTTAGATTGTCAAATTATATTAGTAGGCATATTCCCCAATCCTATTGATGTATGTGAATCAATTTAATAAATTTTAATTTTGTTTTTCCCTTCCACGACTCTGTATTTCAAAAGGCAGACGGCGTGCCGGCCGGTCCGCTGCGATGTGCAAACCTGTGTGACTTTGAACGAGGTTGTCTTAAGCAGGCCAGCCAACAGAGCCAGAGGCGTATTCACTTGTAAATTAGTTCCTTCATAGAGCAAGAATAAAAGAAAACAAAGAAATCACGTTGGCCTTTTATATTATTACCTGTGACAAACTTTTTACATATTGGTCATCTCGTCATTGCCTTTTGTGTATTTACTATGAAAGACAAAAAAAAAAAAAATCAAACAAACATCTATATACAAAGATACCTATAGGCTCCCTGATTGTTTTCGATTTGCTTGTTGTCCAGTCGAGTCTTCGCGTGAGACTCAGAATGCCATGACCGTACAATGCAGCGTCAACTTGTACTGGGACGTGTCGTCCCACCGCACGTGAGTTTGTTTGCGCGAGGCCATGCCATCTCTGTTGTGATGATACTGGCCACGTCACCGTTTCGCCCGGCTCGCATCTAAGCTACCATTTGTAGGTTCGCTCGGTTTCTTTCTCTGGCTGAACTTTCTCTTCATATGCATCATTTTATTTTTTGTGCGTATCGGTGTGTCCGTTGAGCAAAACTAGACATGCATGCAAAAGCAGTGTATTTTTGGTAGTGATGCCTTAAGTTAGATCATACGCTGAAGGTTCTACAAGGAAAAAAAAAAAAAAAGCAAAACATTTAATACGTTTGTTTCTCTCTTCATGTGGTATACAAGTGTGTCCTTTCGTTCCTCAGTACCTTTGCAGGGTCACTCTTATTTGCACCCTCGTTAGATAGGTCACCATCAGCAGTGTCGAAATGTGTGTGAACTTTTCCCTCCACGAGTGGTGCTCAGCACTGGCAGTCGTTGCGAGTTTCTCACTCGGCCGGTCGCAAGTTGCCTGGAAATGTCCTGTATTTTCAAATGTGTGTTTTTTTTGTACTGTAGGGAGTAATGTATCTTTTATCATCCAAAAAAATAAACATGGTAAACACACGCGCTTGGTTTCTTTTTTCGACCCCGCCTATCAGCAGATGCAACTGCACCAATTTTTTCTTTGTGGTTTTTACAGGGGCGGCCCGATGAGCAAGTGGTTAGCACGTCGACTTCACAGTGCAGAGGTCGTGAGTTCGATCCTGGCTCTGGCCTTCCTGTGTGGATTGCATGTTCGTGTGGGTTTTCTCCGGGTACTCTGGTTTCCTCCCACATTCCAAAAACTTGCGTGGCAGGCTGACTGAACACTCAAAATTGTCCCAAGGTGTGAGTGTGAGCGCGGATGGTTGTTGGTCTCTGTGTGCCCTGCGATGGTCTGGCAACCGGTTCAGGGTGTCCCCCGCCTGCTGCCCGAAGACAGCTGGGGTAGGCTAGAGCACACCCGCGACCCCAAAGCGGTTTGGAAAATGAATGGATGGATGGTTTTTACAGCGTGTTTGCGTTGAAAATAATTAGTCTTTTATGTGAGAGGGATTGGTGCTGTTCGTTTATTTTCAGCATGAGGCACTCCAATTTACCTACAGCATGCTACTGCTGTAGGAATGGAACTCCGCAGACCGAGGACCAGGCATGTACACACAGACATCAAAGGGGGCTTGAACCCCTGCTTTGTTAGTTCCTGAGAAATAAAAAGTACCTTTTCAGTTTTTGTTTTTATTATTAATAATGTCATTTATCTCCCATACATATATTTATACAATGTTTGGTATTCCCACTCAAAAAGAACCATTCACTCATTCCTCGGGACAATTTCAAGTGCTCCATTAACCTGCCGGGCATGTTTTTTGGAATGTGGGAGGAAACCGGGGTACCCGGGGAAAACCCACTCAGGCACAGGGAGAGCATGCACACTCCACACAGGAAGGCCGGAGCCAGAATCGAACCCCGCACCTGCGGACTATGAGGCCGACGCGCTAACCAGCCGCCCACCGGGCCGTTCTGTCGAGTCTTGAAATGCAATCTCCAGTTAGCTCAGGGTTAAAACATCCGGAGTGTTAGATGCAAACCAAAAACGGGATTGATGTTGTGGAAGGCGACAAGCGTTACTGTAAATGGTTGGCTTTGGGAAAGCAGCTTTCCTTTCCTTTTGAAACGACAAGTGGTCACTGTCAAGACTCCAAGAGCCACGAGTGGCATCAGTAAAAGGCGAGTTTGTGTGTGTGGGTGTGTGCGTTCACAGTCCCAGGAGGCCATGTGTGGCAGAGATAAGAGCACGGTCTACACACACACACACACACCCACACACACACCCACACACACACGCACGAGTTGATTTCCTGGGAATTGTTTGTCAGTCCACTGAATTTAGTTGTGACACACCACAGCAAACGAGCGCCGTCCCACTCAATCGTGTCCAAACGATATGGTGCCGGTGTCAGCTGAGGCCTTGTCAGTGTTGTCTGCGTCTGACCGAATGAGTGTTGTACGTGTGTCCGCATGCACTGCATGCGGGAAGAGTGCGGACGTTATTGTCTTGCGCGTGTGACGGCGTTGAATCGCTGGCCTCCTCCTTTCATCTTGATAAGCGCTTATCTCAGCGGCGCAGCCCAGTCACTCAGCGGCACAAGCCACATCCCTGCCCAGTTGGGCTCATCTCACTCACACATGCTCACCACGACATTCTCGTACTAATACATATGAACTCCATCGTCCCCAACGGGAGAGCGCCGTCATCAAGGGTTACCGTACATGCATCAGCGTAACCCTCCGGTCACCTTCTGATTCTTCTGCTACCTTTTAATAGTGTTTGAGTCATGAGGTGGATGTCAGCTTCTCAGCTGCAGTTCATCTCTGCAAGACTGGAACTGGATCACGCAGCATGATGCAAACCATGTGAAGAAGAATAACGCTCAGTTTTGCTATTCATTTATCAATTGCGGCGGTTGCTTCCATTGGCGCAGTACTGCGCATCATAAGGACAGAGGATCTGTTATTTATTATGGTTTTTTTTCTGAGGTATGAAGTCTTTATGGACAAACATTCAAAGGTGGAAATTTGGTTGATGGTCACAACGGTATGTCCTATTTCCCACATGCGTACGTTGGCGGTTTCTCTCTCTCCTCATAATTTATGACATTGTGGTGTAATTGCCACACTTTGCACAAATGCCCAGTGCATCTTCTTCTCCCCTAATTTCCCTGAAAACTGTAAATGAACAAAGAGAAGAGAGCGGCGGCGCTGCTTTGACTATCAAATGGCCGCCACGGTGCCGACTTGTGCGTATCCAGCCCGCACGGTATCAGACCGCATCTCTCGCCGTCACTGCAGCGCTTTGCATCTCCGCGTCAGAAAAATCCTTCTTTGTAGCCCACTTACAATGTTTGTTTTCTTCACCTGTCAACTCCACCCAGCTGTGTTTCTAAAGCACTTTAAAACTACAGTACCGCCACGTGCTGTACATGGAGCCAAAATAATTCCGACAACAACAAACACATGCATAAAAAAGATGGTGGAAAGCACAAGAACAGTCCAACTCAAATTCAAGTCTCATGTCGAGAATAAAAATGAGTTTGAAGACAGGTTTGAAAGGTGGACGGCGGGCACTGGCCGAACATTCATTCCAAAGAGCGCCGACGCAAAAGGCTCCATCCCCTCGGAGCCTCCGCTTGTTCCTCGCTACCTCTGATAGCGTCCAGTCCGCAGACTTGAGGCAACGGGCAGGGAGCTCAGAGAGGTAAGGTGGGGCCGGTAGGCCATGTCAGGATTGGAAAACGAATCATAGAATCTTCAAAAGAACTGTAAAATGAGCCGGTGAAGGGAGACCAGACTAGGAGTGATGGGCAAGAGGTGAGCAGCAGCATTCTGGACCAACTGGAGGCGTTTCATGGAGGATTGACTGACTCCAAATTCAAGTGCATGACAGTCATCCAGTTTACTTCTTCCAATAATCTGTGAGTGGATTCATGAAAAATGTTGGCTCTGATATTTGTTTTTGGTGTTCCTCAGTATGCTGTACAAGAGTTATTTGATTCTTAATTCTTGCGCTTATAGAACCATGAAAGGTGTACTCATAAAAGAAATCTGCATCCATATGTTTGGCGATCATTTTAACTGCCATTTTAATTGCAAAGATGAAGCCTGTAGTACTTTTTTTTTTTGGTCTCGTCTTCTGGATCCATTTTTGGGGAGGGAGGGGGTGTGTCTCTCTGAAAGTTGCCCCTCAATCCCTCCCACACAACTGCAGGCCCTTCACGTTACTGCTGCTGGTCGGAGATGCTTTTTTTTTTTTTTTTTTCCAGTCAAGGTCAGTCAAGTTGTGGAACCCTCGACTTGGCAGGACACACTTTGTGCTTAACGCCGCGACCCAGTTTGACTTTGGACAGTTCCATCTCGTAAGGTAGGTGTTGTTTATTATTTTGGATTGATGAGTGGATGTCATGTCAATCCTCCAACGTCAGCCCTCTCGGATGGGTGCTTGCATCGTTTGACATCCTTCCGTCCATCCATTTTCGCTTATCCTCACGAGCACGGAGCATTTCGTGTTGGCATATTTATAGTATCGATACATCAGATGTCGCTGTCTCGTGGGCTCACGAGTCATCAACTCAACGTCCTGTGCCAACATGTCCCCTTCTCGGTTCCTTTATGGTATCACGCTTAAATGCTTAAATAACTTTTTTTTTTTAACAAGTGAACATAAAATCCATTTCAAGTTCTGCAAAGAGAATACAGTACACCAGAAATGTGCCCGAAGCTTTCGAGTTGTCAACCTGTCAGCCAGTTCATTTTCTCGTCATCTTGTTGAGGGAGCCAATCCAATCTGAGAGCCATTCCGATAAAAAAAAAACAAAACAAACCAAAACTGTGTTGTAACCGGAAACATCAAGTGGGCGCCCTTTCTTTGCTTGAGTAGGACTCATCAAATGATGCGAGAGGCAAGATCTGGCTCTCGGGTCTTTTCGACCACCACCTCCAGTGACACGCACACTTTGTGTCCGTGCAATCAGGCAGGATGGAGGAGTCTTCGGAGCCGTCTCACTGGGTGTCTTCATCACTGCTGGCCTCAGATCCTCTGGCGGCCTTCTCCTCCGAGTCCGGTCTGCTGCCATCGGGAGACGACGCGGACGCCTTCTTCTCCAGCCAGGACACGGACTACACCAACCTGTCGTCCTTCTTCTCCGGCCCGAGTCACAGTCGAACACCAGCCACCTACAGAAACAGCTCGAGTCAGTGGTCGCCCGTCAATCCTTCCAAACGCTCCTTTCAATCATTTCACGGTTTGATAAAAAGGCTCCCTCCGGAATCGGGGGACACTGTAGAAAAAAGGACTGTTGAGATATACATACTGTTTATACAAAGTGTCGTCAGATTTTGAAATGACCTCTGCTCTGTCCAAAAGTTTGCCAGGTGTTCGCCTCACCGAATCTCCTCAGCAACCTCCAGTTGCTGGACGGCCCCCCCGGTCACTCTCTGGGCTCGTCCTACAGTCCTCCGGACAGCACCTGGAGCGGCAGTCCTCTGACCAAAACCGCCCTCCCCACCTCTCTGTACTCGGCGGTCTCCTCCTCTCTCCCCCCGACCAGGGATGGACACTCGTCTCCCCTTCGGGAGAGTCCTCAGCCTCAGGAGGCCCTCAAGGCCGAGCGCATGAGCCCCCTCGGGGGCTCGCCGACGTCCTGCAGCGGTTTTTTCAATCTGACCCCTGCGGTCGGGAGCACGTACGCGCCGACGTCCCACTCGCAAACGCACGTGCTGAACCCTTACAGCCCGTACCTGGCGGGCCCGCAGGAGTACGCCGCAGCCAACTACTACGGCGGCCCCGCTTCCTGGATCAACCCGGCGTACTCGCCGAAGCTTCACAACAAAATGAGAATAGCCACACCAGGTGAGGAGAAAGTCGTTGGCAATCCAGCACCATTGGACTTTGACTTTAGGAACGCACAAAACAATGAAATATGTCAACACGTCAAAAGAGCTGGACTTCAATTCCAGCTTTTGAACTAAAGAAAGAGGAGTGAAAGCTCTTCCGGTACGTACGCTGTAAAAAACAAGCCTTGTGTTTTATTTTTGATGCTAAAACAGTCATTTAGGTCAATGGCAACTAAATCTTAGCACTCGCGTGTCAGCTCATTTTCGTAAGCTCTTGATGCAGGACCGTGTACAGCAATCCCTCGTTTATCGCGGTTAAAGGGGACCGAAACCACCCGCAATAAACGAAAATCTGCGAAATAGCGAACCCCCCCATATAGGTATATGTACATGTGTATGAGTATAAAAAATATTTATAAGGCCAAATTTAATGGTATACATGCATGTCGAAGTAAATTTTGTAGTAATTAACGTTACTTCATGCTATATGCTAATATATTTAAACATGTATAAGTTAGGTTAGTGTATGAATAACGAAATACATGTAGTACTGTATATGTTGCTCTATGTGACTCGCTGTTGTTTTGCTGACTTTTTACGGCATTTTCACTTTTTTTTTTGTTTTTAATGAATATGTTTGAAAAAAATCCGCGATGCACCGAGGCCGCAATAAACGAACCGCGAAATAGAATATTACCATATGCAGCGAGACAAGTTTTTTTTTTTTTAAATTCGTCAAGGGTTGCAGAAGGCACCCAGGTCAGACTTTCGACAACGCTATTGTACAGGATTTGTCCGCTTTGCAGTCGAATCTCATGGGAATCTCTCCATAGCTTTCTCGGACGTGAAATCGAAACCGGATTTCCCACATTCACAGTCGGACTTTGTTGAAACAGAGGCCAGAGAGTGTGTCAACTGCGGAGCCACCGCAACCCCTCTGTGGCGCCGCGACGGAACCGGCCACTACCTGTGTAACGCTTGCGGACTCTACCATAAGATGAATGGCCAGAACAGACCTCTGATCCGACCCAAGAAGAGACTGGTACAGTATATGCTGTGCTTATAGGGCCACTTTTCGAGGGATTTGCATAGTAAAAGAAAGAAAACGGTCTTTGTTTTTCAGATTGTCAGCAAGCGGGAGGGCACGCAGTGTGCCAACTGTCACACGAGCACAACCACGTTGTGGAGGCGCAATGCAAATGGGGAGCCCGTGTGCAACGCTTGCGGACTCTACTTTAAACTCCACAACGTGAGTTACGCGCGGGGATGTTATTTTCACCGGCCGGCGGGCGGCGACTCACGGCTACGATTCTCCTCACAGGTCAACCGACCCCTCACCATGAAAAAAGACGGCATCCAGACTCGCAACAGGAAAGTGTCCAACAAGAACAAGAAGAGCAAGAAGGCGGCCATGTTCGCCGAGGCCGCTCAGCCGCATTCGGCCGAGGACAACGCCGGGCCTTTCGCCCTCGGCCACGCCGCTCTCCTGACTTACGGCCACGCACCGCACCTCATTCCGGGCCCGTCGCCTCTGCACGCCTCTGCTCCCTTGGCGTACCCGCACCACCGCAACCCGGGCATGGTGCCCACTTTAGTCTGAAGGAGGGCGACATTTTCACTTCACTCAACTTTAGTGTGTGTGTGTGTGTGTGTGTGTGTGTGTGTGTGTGTGTGTGTGTGTGTGTGTGTGTGTGTGTGTGT
>CAAKHF010027710.1:65808-81920 GCA_901007745.1 Hippocampus kuda | reverse complement strand
ATAAGATAAGATAAGATAAGATAAGATAAGATATTCCTTTATTTGTCCCACAGTGGGGAAATTTGCAGTCTACAGCAGCAAAATTGTGTGTGTGTGTGTGTGTGTGTGTGTGTGTGTGTGTGTGTGTGTGTGTGTGTGTGTGTGTGCGTGTGCGCGGGCGCGTGTGCGGAATTGACCATGACATGTGAACAACAGGCAAATCAATAAAATGTGTGAATTCGTGTGTCGTTGCACAACAAGGTTCACGGGATGATTTTCATGGGTTTTTTTTTCGTCCATTAAACTCTGCTCAGATGTTTTGCGTACAATCGCGGCATTGAGTGGGGCTGCTGAGTTTTGACTGCTTAATGCAAGCAGAGTGCTTTATGCAAATTCAATCACACACATACACACAAAGGTGAAAATCAAGCCAAGTGTGCCGAGCGCGTATCACAGTTGTAACAGTTGAGATATTTGTTTTAGGGTTCATCACTTTTTGTGTGCATTGCTTTAGCAGTCTCTCTAATGTTTTGTGTGAGCAAGACACGGGAGCTCTTTCACCATCTTGTTTTTGCCAGTGGCCGGAAATAACGGTACAGAGTACAGATCCTTTGTTACTGTACTAAAGACGATTTTTCAAATATCTGCACTTGATGTTTTTTTCTTCCGATGACATTCTACTTTTACTCCCCCTCTTTGAAAACAGATCTCTTCCTGGTCCTTAAACGGTCACAAATGGCGCGTTAGCTTTTACCACTTCCATGGATAATGACACGATGTACGAAAGATGTCAAGTGAGAGAAGTAAAGGCCGCCGTGTTGAAGGCCTGGATAGAAGAAATTCGTGAGCTCTTGGAAGGCGGCAAGAACGGGGACATCATCAAAAACTCTCCATCCAATCGAAACAAAGCCCACTTGAGTCACGTGCGTTCCTTTCAGTTGTTATCATTTTATTTTTGTTCTTCAGTTCACCTTAGCAAAGCTACGTCAGCACATTGTTTTTGATCACATGTTCAGTGACGCATTTGTCATCTCGGTATCAGCGCAAATGAACAAAGGAGAGACATTCTTGGACGTGGAGATTTGTTTCTCCCACAGTGCAATGTTTTCTCCTTTCGCACAAGTCTTATTTCGAGTATTTGTCTTATTTTGCACTTGAGTACGAGTGTGAGTAATTTTGCCAGCTCCGACTGTTGCGGCTGTAGTTTGCTGCCATGAGGAAAGAAACGGCATTCCGCTGAGAGCATAGCGGCTTACTTTGCGTGACGTTTTGTACACCGGTTGCGGATGTCATGTGTTTCATGTCACAACCACTGTAGAGCAATGTTGGCTAGTAGATTTCATGGTGAGAAGCAGCGCTGTTTTCACGTGACCGAGGAGGATGGCTGATTAGTTATCAGCGGGGCTGCAGACCTCAAACCAGTCACCTGCAACTGGCGGCACCATGCTCACGCTCACCGCTCTTGGCAAGTGGAACGCTGTGTGACAGTTGCAAGAAACAGTAAAACAATTAGTTTTAAGTTCAGTGTATGTTTTACACGTATTTTAAACGTGCATTGACAAAGAAAGAACTCTTGGCATTTTGTTGTCGGTGTGAAAATTCCTCAAACAAAATACAGTACATACGTTAACGGCATGTACAGTCTACCAGTTAAAATTTCTAAAATCCACAATCGGATGAATCTAAAATCAATTTGAGTAGAGAAATAGGCCGAATTTGACCACTGATTTAAGGCAACGGGCAGGTAGGTGTGGTATGGAAGGGCACAGGGGCGTAAGGTGGGCCAAGATCATTTAAAGATTTATAGACAAATAAAAGTGTCTTAAAATGAACTCTAAAATGTACACGGAGCCAGTGAAGGTCGTACAGAATTGAAGTCATGTACTCCCTCAGACGAGCTCCAGTTAGGAGACGAGCAACAGCATTTTGGACCAACTGGAGACGCTTGAAGGAGGCCTGGCTGACTCCAATACAAAATGCATTGCGGTAATAGAGTCGAGAGGTAAGGAAGGTATGGATCACTATTTTTGAGTGCGTTTGAGAAATAGTTTGTTTGATACAAACAACTAGATTTAACAACAGCCCCATTTGTGGTCCAATTTAAAATCCCGGTCTAATTGAAAACCCAAATTCAATACTGTTGGCTTTAGATAAGATGTCAGGCGGGCCAAGTCAACAGTATGAGAATGTACTTAGGCCACTGGGCCCAAACACCATCACTTCTGTTTTCTTTTCATTTAAGTTTAGTTCCATCCAGACTTTGATTTCCTAAAGACAGGACAAAAGTGGCCAGAAGAGGAAAGCATCCGTTTTGCTTCGCGGGATGTACTGTAGATCTGACTGTCATCTACTTTACAGTGAAAGGAAATATTCTTTCTTATGGCGGAACCCAGGGGCAGCATATAAAATGAAAAGAGCAAGGGCCTCAAAATTGAATCCTGTGGAACGCCATACAACAGTATGGCAGAGTGGGACTCAGAGTAACCAAGGCTACACAAAATGTGGCGCTTGCCAAATAGGATCTATACCACTCTAGAGCGCGACCACTAACGACCACCTGGTGCTGCAAACGAGTCAACAGAATGCTGTGGCCCGCCTTATGGGACGCTACCGCTACAGTGGGTCCAAGAAAACAAGACACACATCGACATTATCAATTGTCATAAGGGTTTACATTTGACCTGAACACGATGAGTCACGCAGATCTGTGATTTGATTCAGTAAATTCGTCATTATCATTATTTTACTCTAGTTAGGTTTTGGTAAGTAAATTGAAATGTCGTCGTCATTATTTTACTACATTTAGTTGTACCGTAAGATTTTTCTCATGTAACACATGTGTCTTGGACAGCCATTTTCAGACCCTTTTCAAGTACAATCAATATAAAATGAGGAACTGGGATTAAATGTGTGGGGGTCTGAAAATACATCTAAATACGTCTTTGGGAGTGAATGAGTTAAAATTAAAGGCGGGGAAACGCCTCGCGTCAAGTCAGTACTCAACGTTGTCCTAAAATGTTAGACATTATAGTGGGACACGAGCGCCCCGGAAAGGACAAAAACCACACTACAACCTCCCCCCCCCCCCACACACACACACACACGCACACACACACAGATCCACGCCCCAACTGACATACAGGATGCTTTGCCTTGACCCCTGCTGCTGAAAGATAAGAATGGCGTGTGGTGTGGTGTGTGTAATTGACAGTTATGTATTTAACACTCTACGAATTCCTCTGCTCCAATATTGATAGCCTGCATACGTACTCAATTCCAATGCCGTCGTGTTAAACTTAAAACGAAAACAGAATACAATGATTTTCAAATCATGTTGAACCTCTCTTTTAAATGGATACACCGTCTAGACAAGATATGTAATGTTCACGCTGATCAATTGTATAATCCTTCGCTTTTGTCCTAACCTTCCGCGACTTGAACGAGTTGCCTCTTTGATGCAATTTGACGAGCGGCCACTAACCGGAAGTGCCGCCCTTGAATGTGACGTACTTCCGAGACATTACCATGTCGCCCTGCAATTTTTATGAGATACTGTCCACAATTACGTTCAGAGAAGTCAAAAGGAAAATGATACAGTCACGATGGCAAAACTGAAATATCTGTTGCCATGATTCGTGTAATTTATGTTCTATGCATCTCACATTTCAAGTTACTGAAATAACTGCAGGCAAAGGGATTCAAGGAAGCATCACGAATCAGCGCCATGACATGTGTGACTTAAGGGACGTTGACTTTTTACTTTGAGTGTTTAGGGGGTGCCACCCACTTTTACATTGTCCCAAAGTAAAGATGTTTTCAATTGGAAAGGCATGAGATTTAGATATATATTTTTATAACTAAATGAAAATTTCACACTCCACTTTCCTTTATTTATAAATGTTTTATTGAAAATGTGTACATAAGCAATTACTATACATTTTCCAAATGAATATTGGTAATCCAATACAGGTTTGATACCATTGATCAAAAATATATATCTCTGAGAAATGAGACCACGTCTAGTTTATAGGTGGACAGGTTATAAGGTGGGTGGGGGGGAGGGGGGAATAAAGAACATAAAGTATATACAGTACAATGAAACCCTGGAACGTTTATTTGTGGGACATTTCTTTGCATTGTTGTCCAACTAAAAGCGGGAATCTCCATTGAAAAAACGGCAGAAAATATTGATTTATTATTAAATATAACAACAGCAATGACAACATTTGGAGGGACACGCATTTCATCGGGCAACAATGGAAAGATCTTTCAGACGACATGAACAAGGCACAAAGTATCACGGGTTTGAATTTTCATCTTGCAAAAATCTTTTGTTGGCGCTCGAAGACTCTTCTGCGTTGACTGCTTCCTTGTCTCCTGCGTCTGTCCAGCGGGCCGGCTGCTTCTCCTCTGACTCTGTCGAGTTGAGTGGCGGCTGCTCTGCCGTGTCTGTCGAGTCACCTTGCTCTTTCTCTCCCGTCGGTGTCGAGTCAGCTTGCAACTTCTCCAACGTTTGTGTCGGCTCGCATGCTTGCTTCTCCTGCGCCTGCGTCGAGTCGCCGGGTTGCTTCTCCTGCGCCTGCGTCGAGTCGTCGGGTTGCTTCTCCTGCGCCTGCGTCGAGTCGCCCGGCTGCTCCTCCGCCGTCAGCGTCGAGTCGCCCGGCTGTCGGGCTTCACTCTCGCGCAAGTCCGAGTCGCCATTTCTCTTCGCAACGGGCGTCTGCTGGATTTCTGGCTCACTGTCTGAGTCAATCAGAATGGGCTCAGTGCACACGTTCTTCGCCGCGGAGGACGCGTGATGAGAGCTCCGGACCATGTTTGGAATACCAGACTTGAGTCGGCCCGGCCTCCCCGCCGAAGTGATTTCAATGCGGACGGTCTGAAAGTCAATGTCGTGTTTGACTTTCTTGAGGGCCTGCATGTCAAATCCAAGCAGCACAGACACGTTTGACTTCTCACATTGGCTTTTGCATTCTTTCTGCATCGTTGCAAAGTGCTTACAGATGTGAGACTTCCATATCCAGAGGCTGGCCGACAGTTTCTTCTCTTCAGCGGGGGAAAGATAAGGTCGCTGATTGAAGTAAGACTGGAGGAACTTTTTACGGGCCTCAAACGTCTTGCGCTCGTTGTTTTTGGGATCCACGACGAGGTCCCCGGTGCCGGTCTTCTTGACCGCGGCGGAAGGAAACATTGAATCTCCACTCAGTTTGATCTTCTTGGCGTAAGTGGCCATCCGCATTGGCAGCGCTCTCTTGAGCAGGGGCGCGCCGGCCGAGTTCAGGGTCAAGGGCGACTTGGCGCCGAGACTCGCTTGCTTCCTTCCCACCGCTCTGCACTGGACGAGATGCAGCGTAATGGTGGAAGCCACCATGTTGCTGGTGTACACTCCCAGGCAATGGATGCACTTGTACGTCATCTTCTTTTCGACGGGGTGCATCGTCTGCAGCACCTGATGTCGCTGCCTCAGGTGAAGGGCCAAAGCGTTCGGCGCGGCCTCCTTCACAGGCGTGCAGCAAAGCGGACACATCGTCTTGCTGCCGTCCACCACGTCCCTCGGCGTCGAGAGCATACTTTCGAGCGCTTGCGTGTTCATCGCCGCGAGGGAAGGCGCCGCTTTGCCCAGAGGAGCGACGGTCTTGTCTTTGCCCTCCGACTCGTTCATGTTAAAGGTGAGAACGTGAAGCTGGACGTTCTGTTTGATCGTAAGATCAAACGTGAGCGGCGCCGATCCAGGCGGTCCCACAAAAGCATTCAGGTGGGCCAGGCGCTCGTGCTCAAGGAGTTTCTCCACACTGTGGAAAGCAGAGTGGCACTGCGGACAAGTGATGCCATGGACGAGCAGATGGTTCAGCAGAGTGTCACTGGGCAGGTAGCGGTTGCACAGCAAACACTTGCTGGTGAAGTTGTGGATTTTCATGATGTACTTGGCCATGGCCCACACGATCCTCGCCTTGTGCGCGCTTTCAAAATGAGCGCTGTAGAGGGTCTCGGGAAAGAGCTCGTTGCACACGGTACATATCTTCCACTTCTGTGTCTGGGAAGTGTTGACGCCAGGCACGTTGCCATCAGCCGCAGCGCTCGGGGGGGCTTTCGCGCCGAGTTGTTTGCCCGCCCCCAAAGACTGGCTTTTGAACATGGGGGCCGAGGGCTTTAAGTAGCCAATGACCGGCTGTGCTTTGGCGTGGACTGCCAGAGAGGACCCCCCGTTGAGAATCATCGAGGACTTCTGCGACATGCTGGGCAAATTGGAAACCATGACGTTAGCGTGTCCAATCATGGCGGTGACCTGAGCGCCCATGCGCTCGTGGTATTCGATGACGTGCTGCACCAGTGACTCGTAGGTCTTTGTGGTGAACTTGCAGCGTTTACACAGGATGTTGTCGCCGTTAAAAGACGTGCCGTTCGGAAGTGATGATTTGGGAATCATGCGCAAATACGGTGCCACGACATGCTTAAAGTGTTCCCGGTAGATGTGCTTTCTCACGGAATTGTAGAGACTGTCTCGGTAGGTGCACTTTTTGCAAAAGTACAACGACCTCGTCGTGCCGAGGCCAGACTTGTTGGCGGCCACTTGTCTCTGTTTGACTGCATTGATCCTCGATATCTGCTGGTCCAATTTGTCCTTGTGAAACACTCTAACATGGATCTCCAAGGTTCTCTTGTTGGCGACAAATGTGCAGTGAGAACAGTTGAGAAGAACTTTATCCTGAATCAATCTCTTGTGCGCATGGCGGAAGTGATTCTTGTAACCCGCGTAGGTTGCGGATGAAAACTGACATTCTCTGCAGCAGTAAGGCCTTGACCGATAGTTCTGGACGGAAAAAGGAGAAACATGGCACGTTGTGATGATTTCAACAGGAGCAGTACAGAATGTTCAACAAGAAAAAGAGCTTTACCTGTATTTTGGAGAACGACGGATGCCAGACACATATATCGGTGTACGCGGTCTCATTAAAAACATTCTCGCCGGGATTAAAATCCTTAAACTCCTGCACAGAAAAAAACGTGGGTTTAAAAAAAAAAAGTCCATAATATGAAAGAACTCGCGGAAGAAATACAACGAATGCACACTCACATTTGCCGCCTCCTTGCAGTACTCCAGTCCAATATCTTTAAGTGCAATTTTCACTTTTTTCCTGGCTTTCCTGAGTTTTGTCAAGTCGTTCACAGGGATTTGATACATCTCTCCTGACAAACACATTGACAACGTCCACATCGTTTAACTCACATGATCTTCGACACACATCTCGGAGAATAACACATATTTGATCAAAAGCTATCCCCGGGATTGTCCCCGAGGCCCGGCTCTGTTTGGGCGGGCTAGCATCCATAAAGGCGTTTCAAAGGACTGGGAGAGAACCGGTGTGCGTGTCGGCGCGCTCTGGAGCATGCAGCCTACACGGTACCCACCTTCGGCCGAACCTATTGGCGATAGTGAGCGCGAGGAAGTTTCATTTTGTCAACTTTGTGCACCAACGACGATGTCGTGGCTAACATTAGCTGTTGTGTTAGCTCCCCTCGGTTCGGTTAGCCTTCTTAGGAGAGTTACAGCATCCCCATGGACATGACCGGTATTGCTTTTGCTTCGTTCTGGGTGCATTTTACTCACTGGGTGATAAGCCAGGTCGTCCGATAAACCCCCGTCTATGAGCGACGAAAGACAAATGTGGCGGGCCTGCGGATACTTCCTCTGTTCAAGAAGCCGGTGCCGATGCTCTGTTCAGCGGCTAGCTTACAAGCTAGATAGCTTGCAGCTATCACCACCGCTCGGATTTCGCAGAGGGCCGACGGAAGAAGGGTGGACGCGATGAGAAAAGGGATGCAAGTCATGCAGATTTATGCAAATTGACGTCGTCCACAAAGGTTATGTGAGCACCACCCAGTGCGAGAAGTGAAAGCCGCTAGCGTGCCCGAGGAAGGTAACACGCCAAAGTAAACCAACAACTCCAAATCCAAAATGGCGATTGGGGGGGGGGCGGAAGTTGTAAGAGGCAGTTGTCTGCATAGCCAGTGTTGAATTTCACTTCTTAATTGTAAATGATTTTATTTTCAGATTTAAGTAGCTCTGTTTTTTATCATCCTGTGTGGCATATTCATCAATACTCACTTCAAGCAAGATTAGGTATGCCTGCCTCCTGTGCAAACAACATATTCTGATTCACGGTTAATGGACACACACAGTGGGTCCAAAGTAGGTCAACACAGCACTTCAAATTAGTTTTAGTTGATCACTTTTATCAAAGTTATTGCACATTTATCAAACGTAGTTAAATCTCGTAAATCACCAGAATCAAAATTAAGGCCCTGGGATCAGATTTGGCCTACCAGTTAATTTCATGGGCGTTGCGAAATCATGTGCGTCCTGTTCATGGTTCTTTATAAAAAATAAAGCCTTGCGTGCATTTATTTATTTTTTTGGGGGGAGGGAGTGACCCAACTCATTTTTTATGACACCAGGGAAAAAAAATTGTTGAACAAGCCATTTTCCTTCCGCCTTTATCCAGTACCTCATGAAAATTTTGTCCTTGGGATATGCATATCCCCCAACAAACGTTCATGGAAATCTGTAATTTTCTTATGTGGGTGTGTGTCTACGTGTGTGTGCGTTGTAATGTTACCGCTTAAAACAATTGAAAGGACTACTGTGCAAAAGTACCATTCGACTCTGCATCTAATTTTTCAGGCAATCCAAATGAAGTGTCTGGTACATATTTGCTTGATACGCTCATTTTAAATTTGGCCCAAATAAATCACATGACAAAGCCTGGTCAAAGGTACTTATGACTGAAGCTCTCTTTATTCCAGTGATTCCATCACTTCCAAGACGACAATGCGAGGACCTGTCATCACCAGTGTGGTCACTGTTCTGTAGTCCAGGTAGAGTACACACTGTCCATTCACCTGATACACTAACTGCCGCACCTAAAAAAAAAAAAGAAGCACTTTTAATTTTTTTTTTTCATTGAGTCATATGTTCATGACATTCATGACCTTTACTCCAGCAGCTGCCGCAGGGCTTCCGGGGTCAACGGCTTGCACATAACAAGGAGCCACGCCTCGAATGACAAAACCCCAGCCGAGTGCATCACTTGTCACCTGGGATCACGGGGAGAGAATTCACTTTTTTTTCTTTTTTTTTTACCGTAGTCTCCAAATCTTAAATAAAATATCTGATTTTAGTCGTGGTAGTTTTGTGATAAGGTAGTTTTCCATCTATTCATTTTCCGATCAGCTTCTCCTCACAAGGGGGTGCTGGAGCCTATCCCAGCCGTCTTCGGGCAGTCGGCAGGGGACACCCTGAACCGGTTGCCAGCCAATCGCAGGGCACACCGAAACGAACAACCGTCTGCGCTCACACTCACACCTGCGGACAAATTTTGAGTGTTCATTTTCCGCACACTAGAAGCACCGGGCCGGTGCAGAGTAGCCCAGAGATGTCAGGTGGAGCCAGGCCATTTCAAGATTTGAACATAAATCATAGGATCTTAAAAAGAACTGCAAAATGAGCCTGTGAAGGGATGCCAGAGTAGGAATGATGCGCTCCCTCTTACGAGTACCAGTCAAGAAGTGAGCAGCGTCATTGTGGACCAACTGGAGACACTTAATGGCGGATCGGCTGACTCCAAAGTCAAATGCATTACAGTCATCCAGCCGGGATGTGACTAACACACGAATGACTGTTTCAATGTGCTTTGCCTAAGGTGAAAGAAGCCGGATTCGACAACGGCACCAATTTGCCGGTCTAATTTCAAATGACTGACTGTCCAGTTGAAGACCCAGAGCCAAGTTGGAGACTGTTGGCTTAAGATAAGGGGCCGGGGGGCCCCAAGTCCACAGGATGGGAAATACAGGGGCCGCTGGGACCAAACACCATCACTTCTGTCTTCTTTTTCAGAAGGTTGAACCTTTGACTGTCAGGCACATTAAGCTATAATAGTCCTACTTCATCAAATAATATGGAGTGTCCTGCAAAAAAATTGAGGAACGATGCCTAGAAGCAACTCACCGTCAACACTCTCTTGGTGAAGTGTGCTCCTGGTGCCAGCAACTCCTCACAAGTAAAATGTCTTTTCAGAACTGCAAGACCAAGCATTTCAACCTCGATTTGAACCAGAGGAATTGGACACTACCGCACTTTAATTGTATCCTTGCCTGATTTCGGATTGCTTTGAATGACCGGGATCGAAGACAGCCGAACAATTGGAGCCAAACCTGCCGAGTCAAGCGGAGGGGAATCCAAGCTGCCTCGTCGGCCGGCGCTCACGTATTTCAGGTCTGGACTGGCTCCCGCTGTCATTCAATTGCGGGGGAATCACTTGAAGAGGAATTTGCGAGAAGCGGTGAAAGGAAATGCACATTTTTCTAACCTGAGCGGAAACCAGCGGCAGCCTCCCGGGCTGCATTTTCGTGGGGAACCAATGCGCGGTCAGGGTGGCTGTCTTCTCCTGTTGACCACACTGCGCCGTGATCAGCGTCCCGCTCGCGTTCACTCAGCAGTTCGGACAAGCGTCGTCTGCGCCGGAAATTGATGCAGAACTGATAGTGGAGCCCGCTGTCAAAGAAATCGTGCTTCTGGGCCACTAGGGATGAGAGCAGAGGGGAAGCGAAACACAAGAGGAAGCCGTTGTTCAGTTGAGGACTTGTTTTTGCTGGAGCTGGCCGCCAACTGTTCATGTGGGCTCGCTGTTGTCCCACCGTGCTGCATGATGCCGTGCTCTTGTAAAGCGCGGCACAGCTCCAGGCCTTGGCACCGGCTCGCTGCCTCTCCGTTTTGAAGCAGCCAATCAATCAACTGGCAGCCAGGAAAGGAGCGCTGATACACAACGCCGTGCTCCTCTCGCTGCTGCAGAATGGAGCGCTTGTCCCCGCTAAGGCTACGGAGACAAGAACGCGGATTTTATCTGAGCTCAGAAAAGGCAGATGAGTGGCTGATGCTTTATGAAATTCACCATACGGTGTATCGACTACGAAAGCTGTGCCACAATGTGGTTTTTCCAAATTCGATGAACCGAGCACGCATGATTTTGGACAGTGGGAGGAAGTCAGAGCTCCGGCAGAAAATCCTGATGTGCTGGTTGCAAAGATGCCTGGCGACCCTGCCGCCTCAAGAGCCTTGCGTCATTCTAACAAACATTTTATTGTACGATATTGTGTCAAAAGTTGCCCACTCGGCATCCATAGCAGCCTGTTTTTTTTTTTTTTTTGTTGTTGTTTTTCCTTGCCCTCCTGGAATTAAGGTCAGGGGATGTCGTTCATATCTGTCAACTGTGGGCGTGTCAAGGCCCTTGGGACTGATTGTGATGAAGGGCTGGAGAAATAAATGTGACTTGACATCAAAACGAAAGCACTCATTGCTCTGATCTTTTGCCTTGCTTCACACACAGGTACTAACCGGTTATTTGGTCGCGTGGCAAGTATGGTGTGTGCGCTTCGTGCGCACACGCGCACACAAATTCACAAGCAAAGACGTTTTCAAAAACATCCACTAAGATGGCATTTGGGGAAAGGCTGGTGGGATCCAGATTTTGTTTTTTTTCACATGATTCCAAGTAAATGCCGCAAAATCTCAAGTCATCGAAGACAGTAAATGTGAGCAATAGCAACGCCGGCCGCTTGCTTTGCACTCGTTGCACAGCAGGCCCATGACAGTATTCCAACGGTGACGCATGTAACAGTATGTAGCAATGGCACTTGTATACTTTGAATCATTCCAAAGTCCTGACGAAGTCAGAAAGGGAGCGATTTTTATGAAGCTTTTGTACTCGATTGTCAACAGACTGGCATTTTTGTGCCGGTTGCGGCGGCTCGACTTTGATTGTTTTGAACCTCTTACTGTTCGTACAGTCGTTGTCCTCTCATGAAGAGTTTCACTTCTTTATTGAAGGGAAATGTGCCGTCGTCTTTGCGGAAACGATAAAGCAGTTTGGCATCCTTGAATTCGGACCTCTTATCACAAACTACCCCGCACAAAAACAAACAAACAAACAAACAAAGATTTGTTATTGTGTATTGAAAGCATTCATGAATATCATCCGGGCGTGCCACTTTCCTTGCCCCTGTCTCGCTGCTTGCAGCTTACCGTGGTGAACAACGTCCCAGTCCATGAGGTGCTGCATCAGACGGACGGCCGTTGCCCGATCCGGTGCCTCCTCGTGGTTCACCAGCCAGTCGATGAGCTCCTGCGCTACAAAGCAGTTGGGGTATGTCCGTAGGTGGTACCGTCTGTCCTTGATCAGTTTTCCATCGTGAAGCCTCAACCTTGAAGGAAGTTCACACCACCCGGTCTCACTTGGACGCGCCTCGGCGCCGCGGCCGCACTTTCCATCGTACCTGAGTTGCTCTCCAGCGATCATGACTTCGGCCTTGTGTTGACGGGCTACGGCTTTTCTGCTGATGCCACTCGTCGGCTCCATGTTTGGAATCTCACGTCTGGGAGCGCGTAAGCGAAGTGAACGCGTGCTTGTGGCCCTGATGCGTTTACATAATAGACGCCGACCAAATATCATGTGGGAAAGATGTTGTGTATACACGGATAAAGAGAAGCAAAGATAGAGATGGCAACATTCGATGAGTCGGACAGGAGTCGTTGCCGTTATTGTATTTTTATTTGACCTTGACTGCTGTCAAGGAGCAAACAGGCCCCGCTGCAAAGTCGAGTTGCCTTTTTTTCTTGTCCGCAGCGGTCCTCCAACCCTAACCTCAAACCCTTCCGTTCCAAAGCCCAAGTCCTGACAGATGAGCTTTACTGCGGCCGGGAAATAAGGGTGTGCATTGGGATTGTGTGCCGCAGAAATGCCCGAACATGGCCAAACTTGACATTTGAGTTTGCCTTTACAACTTAAGGTGGTACACTGGTTTGCGCGTCGCCTCACAGTGCAAAGCTGCAGGGTTGGATTCCGGCTGCAGAGCTTCCCGTGTGGCGTTTGCATGTTCTCCCTGTCCGTGCCTGCGTGGGTTTTCTCCGGGTACTCCGGTTCCCTCCCACATTCCAAAAACATGCATGGCAGGCTGATTGAACACTCTAAGTCAGGTGTGTCAAACTCATTTTTGTCGTGGGCCACATTTTAGTTACCGTTTCCCTTGGAGGGCCGTTATGACTGAAAACATATCAAAAAGTCAATAATAACTGTGTATTCAACTATTGTTTAAATTACTGTAAGGAGTGTTTGGTAACAAGAAAATGCTTGCAATATCTCTCTTATTTATCAAATATGAGAATTTTAAATTTTGCTCGAGATTTTAGCAAGCATCATGGAAGTTGACATGTTGCATATGCTTTCACGGGCCACATAAAATGATGTGGCGGGCCAGATCTGGCCCCCGGGCCTTAAGTTTGACACCAGTGCTCTAAGTTGTCCCTACGTGTGAGTGTGAGCGCAGTCCATGTGTGCTATGCGATGTACTAGCAACCAGTTAGGGGTGTCTCCCGCCTCACTGCCCGGAGACGGCTGGGCTAGGATCCAGCAAACCCCCCCCTCCCGACCCTTGTGAGGATAAAACGGGTCAGAAAATGGACGGCTGAATGGCTGGTTCGCCCGCGCTTCAACAAATGACCAGGAGATGTCAGCATTGGCTAGCGGAGCCTCGGACGAACGCCACCCGCTGGCGTCATGTGACTTCTCTTCCGTGAACGTTTGGCCTACGTGTGAAATGCGCGTTGTCGAGTCAGCGCGACGAGGCCACTTTTGGTTTACTGATTACGTGTTTTAACCGGAGCCGGTGGATTGAAAAGTTGTCTCTTACACCCACTCCTTTGGATCTTGTGCCTACGTATTCAATTGCATGTTTACGAACGTCATCGGTCAAATCCATAAATTGGTGGAAGTCTGACAAGCTGCAAACGAGATGCGGACGGCTGCGTGCGTGACTTGCGTCGGTCAAGTGATGGTCACGAGCAACTCTCGCCTTTTCATGCAAATGTCCTCCTGCCGCGTTGTGATTGGTGAGCGGCGTGGAGGTGTCGTCCGGGACGGGTGGGGGGCGGTGACACGGATCGCGTGCGGCTTTATGAACTAACTGTGCCCCCCTCCCTTTCGCACAGCTCGACGAGTACGCCAAGTCCTCGGGCACGAGTGGTGCCTCGCTCAGTTCTCGCCAGTTGGACGGCGTTGCGGTCGCGTTTTCCCTTCTGGGCGGAAGTCTCGTTTTGATGAAGGTTTTCTGGGGAGTGGGCGAGTGCCATTCCAACGACCGCATGAACTAGTTGTGGACATTTTGTCAAGAGAGCGTCCGAAGGCGGAGATGAGCAGCGAGGCGCACTCGCATTTGGGACTGCAGAAGCCCCCCATGAATTTCGTCTGCGACTTCGACTTGATGAAGTTCGGCGTGAAAAAGGAGGCGATGCAGGCGATGGAACGATCCCTGATCGGGCCGTGCAACCAGCTCCACAGACCGGACTCCGTGTCCTCCACCCCCGGGAGCACACCTGGCAACTCGATGCCCTCGTCGCCAAACCTGCCTCCCAGCGAGCTGCGAAACAACCCCGAGGACCCGTTTTGGATCCCCAACAACGGGGCTTACCCTCACCCTCAGATGTACCCGCAAGCGTTCGGGCTGACCCCCGAGGACGCGGTGGAGGCCCTGATCGGGGCCGCGACGCAGCAGGGACACCCGCCGGCGCCTCACGCTCACCAGCAGCCGCCCTTCCCGGTTGAGTACGACGGCTACAACCAGCTCGGCGACGAGACCGCCCACCACTACTCGCAGCTCTCGGCGGCCCCCGAAATGCTCCCCAGCAGCCACTGCCAAGACCCCTTCCTCAAGAATGACGTGGGCAGCGCCTCCCCACCGTCGCCCGGGGAAGTCGGCGTCGGGCACCACCCGCACCCGCACCCGCACCCGCACCCGCACTCGCACCTTCAGGGGCAGCACCGGCGAAGCGGCGCCGAATGCCACTTCTCCGACGACCAGCTGGTGTCCATGTCGGTCCGGGAGCTCAATCGGCTGCTGCGGGGCCTCAGCAAGGACGAAGTCATGCGCCTGAAGCAGAAGCGGCGGACCCTGAAAAACCGAGGCTACGCGCAGTCGTGCCGCTACAAGCGCGTCCAGCAGAAACACATCCTGGAGCACGAGAAGACCAGCCTGGTGTCCCAGGTCGAGCAGCTCAAGCACGAACTGAACAGGCTGGTGCGGGAGAGGGACGCGTACAAACTGAAATGCGAGAAACTGGCCGGCGCCAACGGTTACCACGAAACCGGCTCCACCAGCGACAACCCTTCCTCGCCCGAGTATTTAATGTGAAGCGCGCGGCGAGACGCCCCGGAGCTTCTCTTCGCTCGCCGGCAGCCAACTTCGCTTTGAAACAATCACTGCGCCGCCGCATTGTTGAACTCACCCCACACTCCGAATCGATCAACTCCTCGCTGAGCCGTTCGACGAGCCCAAGCGAGCATGCATGCGGGACATGTGTGAGCAGCTCCTCATATCGAGACATGGCCGCACTTGGGGGGGGGGGGGATCGCACACTTGAAATCACCCCCGCGGTTTGATTCTATTCCCTGGACTTGATTTGATTGACACCTTTCACTTTTGCTTTCCCTGATTTTGCTGTTGCTCGGACTTGTTTCTTTTCTTACCGCGTCGCCAATTCGTCTTCGAAGACAATGATGCAAAGTTTCCCCGCAGCGTTATTTTTACTCAGCTAATTCTGCTGGACAGAAGTCTTCTTTACTTGCTTGCCTTTTTTAAAGGAGACCCAATCATGCAAAATGGTTTTGTGTCTTTTCATATACTCTGGATCAATAAAACTATGGTGACTTTTTCTACCACGTTTCATCTCTTTGAGTATCTTTTTTTTCTGCTCCAAAAAAAAAAAAACCTCACTTGCAAATTTGTCTTTGCCGTATAAGTCTGCTATATTTAAAAATGGCTGCAGTCATTCACCAACACACCTGATAAACCTGAAATGCACGCAAGATGCATCCGGCGTAAGAGGAAGGAAATTTGGATTTTGGATCGATGATTTGGAACCTGAAAAAAGGTCCAACAAAAAGATTCAGAACAATATCACGTCGACTAATGTCCAGTTGGTGGTCCAGTATGTGGTGTTTGTCGAAGCAAATTAGTGGAAAGGTTTCTTCCTTTTTGAATGCTATTAAAAATACACCCCCCCCCCCCCCCCCCAAATCATTTTT
>CAAKHF010027710.1:0-30040 GCA_901007745.1 Hippocampus kuda | reverse complement strand
GGGGGGGGGGGTGGGGGAAAAAAAAATGCAACATTATAATACGATACCGAGTGTTAGCCAAACGGGGTCTTAGCAATTAGTTGTATGAATGTTGATTTTGTGCGGTTGATGTTTCTCTCGGCATGATCAACTTGCGAGACGAGCTTCAAGCGAGCGAGGGAGAGCCAGTGGCTCTCCCGGCCGCGCCGCGTCATCAAATCTCCAGTCGCACAAAAAGAAGACAAGAGAAATACGAGCGGAGGTTGAGTGTGTGTCACAAGTTCAGTCAGGGGGCAGAGGGTGAGGACTTGACTTGACTTTTTCTCTTCTTTCCGCGCTTTTGACTTTCCGTCCCGACGCAGCGATTAAAACCGGCCGTGTCGCCGATGTGTCACTGAGCAGGAAAGTATCCATCGTGTCCCACAATGGAATCTGCATGACTTGGCGAGGGGCACGTTTTTCACCTCCTCCTCATACAAGGGAGAAAGGAGAGAACTTTGTCGCGCCTGACTGAAAGCGTTACAAGACGGTGGTTGAGCTCTGCAAATGGGTTTGTGCAGTCGCTGATGTGTGCGCTTTGCGTGCTTTTCGGCAAACGCGCAACACGCTCACGCCATCCGGCAGAGTTCTTCTCAACATGTATTTTAGAACGCTCACACGCGCGCTACCAAAACTGTGTGTAGACAGGTTGGGAGATTCCCAGGATGTATTTTTCAGTGCCAACATCCTTCTAAAAAAAAAAAAAAAAAAGAGCCATCACTTCTCTCGACAAAAAGCATCGTGCCCATTTCAGTATATTTTGGCTTGCAGAGAAAGTGAACGAGCTGGAACGGTGGGACGCGACGCGCTTCCGTCCGTCCACGAGGGAGGGAAGAGGACATCCTGGTCAACAGGTTCCCCGAGGACGTGTGCGGCTCCGCTGAGACGACCTGCTTCCTTGGGGGAGCCGGGTGGCGTCCGGCAACAAATCTCCCCGCTCACATTCAAAGCTCGCCAAGCACATTCGCGGCCGTGGACCTCGGCTGTCGTCGGCGCGCGAGCCTCCGCTTGAAGGACTTTTTTTTTCTTTGTTTGCATCATGAAGCGCCGCTAAAAATAATGACGTGGACGCATGCCATGAACAATTAGCTTCGAGTTCATCCGAAGGCAACGGTGA
This sequence comes from Hippocampus kuda, assembly GCA_901007745.1. Classification (NCBI taxonomy): domain Eukaryota; kingdom Metazoa; phylum Chordata; class Actinopteri; order Syngnathiformes; family Syngnathidae; genus Hippocampus; species Hippocampus kuda. Next base: position 28,905 of record CAAKHF010027710.1, on the reverse strand, counting down.
AGGAAAAGGACAAATATGGCAAGCGTGAGACGTCGCCATTGACGGCTGGCTTGATTGGCACGCTCTCTTATGGACTTGATGAAAAGTGACAGCAAGACGGTATTCGGAATATCGAAATGGAGAAAACACTTGACAGCTGCGTGTGCGCGTGTGTTGCTCTCAGACACCTTCGTGTTTCATTGCCGTTGTCTTTGTAGAGTCACTCGCGTTTCAAAAACGAGGTTTTTTTTGTTTTGTTTTTTTCAGACAAGGCTATTTCGAATCGTCGATGAGTGCTTTGATGCTATCAATAGCTTTTCACCCTGGGGGTATAAAATGTGTCCGCTAATACCAGATGCCGCTTAAAGATTTGAGTTGGAACAAAAGAAATAAACCCTGCGAGCGCCGCAACACCGCCTCCGGCGTCACACCGCATCGCCACCTCCGCTTGCGCGCTTGCCCTCACGTGGAACTTTTGTGCGCGCGGCGCGCGGCGTCCTTCGGGGCGGTTGCAAACCACTTTTTATTTTGCTTTGAGTTTTGTTCTCATTTGCGGTGTTTTTGCGGCCGGCAGGTTCCCCGGGAGCGTTTCAAGTCGGACGAGGCTCCCCCGGCCGCCGAAGGCATGAAGCAACTCTGTGGCTGATCCATGACACCGAACTCCACTCGCCCGCCGCTCTCATCCGACCGGACAATCGATCACTGGCGTTCCCATCTCGGCAAAGCGACGCAATGGCCAGCAAGAGGAAATCCTCCGTGCCCTGCATGATCCCATCCAAATCCAAACATGCGCGCGAGGAAATTATCCTGGGCTCGCTGCCAGAACTCCTGCCCACCATCCCGGAAGACGGCATCCTCAGCATCTCGGGAGAAGAGTGCGGCCGGGCCTCTCGCAACTGCTCCCAATACGAGGGCGGTAGCGAGGTGCAGAAAGGAGGCGCGTACGCTTGCCCGCCGTGCTCTTTCGAGTCCCGAGATTTAAACTACTTTTTGGACCACATGCACAACTGCCACTCGGACTTCCGGGCCCAGCCGACTTTCTACTGCCTGAACTGCGGCGTCTCGGTGGTTCGCTTCGAGGCGCTGGCGCTGCACAACGCCAAGGCTCACGTCAAGATCACGGAGGGCTCGATGACCGCCTCCCTGAGCGTCGGCAAGCGGGACGGCGTCACCACGGTGGAGCAGAGCCTCTTTGCCGACAACGGGGACCGCGGCCGGGAGTCCGCAATCTCCCTGAGCAAGACCCCCATTGCCAAGATGATGAGAGCCAAGGGAGAGCACAAAAAGATTGTGGTGTCCCACACCGTGGAGCTCTTGAAGAAAGACGGCGGCAAAGCGGCCGACCGGGGCCCGCTGACGAATGTGCCTGAGCTCCAGAACGGGGCCCTCGGCGTTTCTGGCGCCCAAGCTATGCCGAGGACGGCCGCGAGTCACGCGGCGCCCGCGACGCCGTCCAACCAAATCTTTCACCAGCAGCGCACTCCCTCCCTGTACTCGCCGCCTCCTTCCTCCGAGTCCAGCAAAGACCTTCCCAAGGTGATGATCCCCCTCAGCAGCATCCCCACCTACGACGCCGCCATGGACACCAGCAGCTTTCTCAAGACATCCTTTGGCAAGTTCCCCTACCCGACCAAAGCCGAGCTCTGCTACCTGACGGTGGTGTCGGAGTTCCCCGAAGAGCAGATCAAACTGTGGTTTACCGCCCAAAGACTCAAGCAGGGCATCAGCTGGTCCCCCGAGGAAATCGAAGAAGCCAGGCGGAAGATGTTCAACACCGTGTTCCAAGGCGGAGCGCCCCAAAAGCAACCTGCCGCGCAGCGGCACGTCAATCACATTGTGACTCACCGCACCGTGACGGCTTCCAGAGGACCAACCTTCCCCGCGGCCGACGTCCCCTACGGCGGCGTGAGAACCAGGCCCGGTGGGGTCGTTCCCAAGCCGGCCGCCGTGTCGACGAGTCCCCACGTGACGAGGGTCTCGTACTCCGCTCCGCTTTTCGCTCAGAAGCTTCCGTCTCTCGTCAGAACGGCGCCGGCGGCGAGCAAGAACATTCAAGCCGCCGCCGAGCCGGAGAAGAGCAGCAACGGCCTCGGAGCGGACGCGGCGGCCGGATGCGGCGGCGGCCGCAGCGACAGCGCTTGCGGCACGAGCGGCTACAACAGCGGCGGCGAGAATGTCGCCCGGAGAAACGGGAGTAACGGCGGCCCCGCCGACGGCCTCCCCGGCTTTGCCGCCTGCGCTCCGAATATGAGCAATAACGATGTGCACTACCCCGCGACCCCCGCTGACAAGACGCGCGCCGGTTCGCCGACCGCAGCGGAAGCTTTCAGCGGTCGCGGCGCCATAGAAAACACCAGCGACGCAAATCAGAACAATCACGAGCGCGCCGCGCTCAGTCCTCAAGATCAGGCCGACGCGTCGAGGAAGGACGAGTGGCGCGGCGTTCAGGGCGACGGCGGCGGTTTTCCCAATGAACACGCCGCTCCCCAGCCCAACCACGCCGGCCCTTCCCCGACTCAAAGCGTCACCGGCGCCGCCGTCATCACAAAAAGCAGCTCGTCCGGCACGGAGGAGAGCAAACGCAGCAAGGAGTTGAGCGTCAAAACCATGTCCATCTTGCAGCAACTCATCAAGGACGACGACCTTTTGCCCGCAGACGGGAAAATGGAACCCATCAAGGTCAACTTCAAGCGTCTGAAAGTGAACGAAAGCGAGAGCGCAGCGGAGATTGCGCATCCGGACCCCAAGTCGGAGCTCGCCGAAGGGTCCTTCCCAGCCCCGTGGGCCAACAAGAACGCCCAGCAGCTGCGCATCCTGCGCCGGGCCTTCTCCAGCGCCCGCTGGCCCAACAGTCAGCAGTACGAGGAGTTAAGCGTCCAGACGGGCCTGCCCAAGTCGGAGGTGGTACGCTGGTTCAGCGACAGCCGCTACAGTCACAAGAACGGACAGCTCAAGTGGCTGGAGAGCTATCTGCGGCCGGCTGCGGATGTGGAGGAAGCCGGCGGCGGAGGAGACGTCGAAGCCAAATTGTGGAAGGAGCCGCCGCCGCCGCCGCCGCCGCCGCCGCCGCCGCCGCCTCCGGGCCAAAAGAAACAGGCCGAGCGGGACGGCAACAAAGGCCTCCTGGGAGAAGGCCGAATAAACACTGACCGCCAGCGGATTCAGTGGCAGGACTTCAACTCGCCGCTGCACGCGCTGATGGCGACCGAGGGACACGGCGAGCTCGTCAAAGCCGAGACCTCCGCCAAGGACGCCTGGCCGCCGCAAAGAGACCACCAGCAGCTCACCGCCGGTCAGCCGCTTCTTCAACAGCCCAATGATGCCAATCAGAACAGGTAATTCCAATCGCCGGCCCGAAAGCCCGCGCGTAAGGCTGGCGGAGTGTGGATGTGTTTCTTGCTTTCTCAGAACGCGCGTGCGTGTGTGTGTGTGCGTGCGCGCGCGTGTGTGTGTGTGTGTGTGTGTGTGTGTGTGTGTGTATAGTATATATATATATATATAATATATATATATATAAACTGGGTTTTCAAAGATTCATGGAAGTTTTATTGCTGTACATTTCCAACGAGATATGGCAAGACATACGATAGCCGCGGTACCAGGCCAGCCCAGTGAGTCTCAAGAGAAAAAAACAAAACAAAAGAAAAACAAAGTCACAAAATAAGAGATGCTTAATCATGCGTTTTGAATGTGGGCAAAGATGCACTGCAGCAAAAGTGAGGATGAAATGAGCAGAATGAAAATGCAAGAGGCTGGAAGTTGAATGAAGAGGTCATTTAGTACTTGACAAAAAGAATAGTATTCAACATGCAGGTGTTCATGGACATGAGGCTATCACGGTAGTTTTTGGATTATTCACGGCGATTTCCAAATGAATCCAAATAATTGCCATTCGGATTTTTTGGGTCCATCATCAACCAACCCGACCACACGTCACTAAAATAACAGTGGTGACAGCCTACCAGCTTGTCTATGAGGTGCATGGATGTGGAAAGACGTTCGGCTCATGCCACAGTCAGCCAATCAAGGCTCTGTGTTTTTAAAAAAAACAAAACTCTATTTTTAGGTGAAGTGGGAGTCTGGCCCATTGAATTCTAGATTTGAGAGCGCATGCCAATCATACATGACCGTGGGGTGGTCCGCTACTGCCATACAGTCTCATCACCCCGGGATCAGATCCTCACCTGTTTGTGTTTGCTTGCGCGTGTTTAGGGATGGCCCGAGGATGGAGCTGCTGGAGGTGTGATGAAGTCGCTGGGAACGGGCGCACAGGGCCGGTTTGCTCCCAAAATGAGTGTTTGTCATGACAGCAAATGTGATTGTAGCTGGACCGTGAGACTCTGACTGTAACTGTGAATACCGCCCCCCCCCACCCCAACCCCGTCCCCGCCCCCTCTTCTCCCCCTCTCCCTCTTCCTCCTCCATCTGCCATCACTTCCTCCCGTGTCAGAAGCAAGAACTTCTCACCTTCTTCAGTCCTGTGACGTTTCAGCCTTTCATGCTTCTTTGTGGTTGTGTGGGGAGGGTGCACAACGAGGACAGTATGAGGGCTCAAAGGAAAGAACCAGAAGACGCACACTGACTGGGAAAATGACTTGAATGAACAAAACGCGGATGGGTCGAGGCCGGGAGATCATCTTTTGGGGGTCAGCGCGAGAAATCTCGATACAGCATATGATCGAAACTGCACTATAAAAGAGGGGTCGTACTGACTGAACGGACAAACGATGTGTCAAAGAAACGTTTATTGTTGGCTTTGTGATATTTTTTACTTTTTCTTTTTTTTTTTAAGCAACCAGTACTTCAGCACTGCCTTGACTTTTACTTTTTGCTTTTCTCTCCAGTTCTATTTACTTTTCTAGTCACTGTAAGTCCAGATGCAATCAAACATGTTTTATTTAGACCTGTATCGATGTTTGTGATCACTTTGTGGTTCAGCTACACGCAAGAGACTATAACAATGCACTAATGAAGACAGCAATGCTCAAAATCCCACTGCCCCACTGCAATGGTATTGACAGCTTTGTCCCGATCAATGACCTACAAAGCCCTGCAAGCTGAAGAGAGACAAGCCTGTCACGCTAACGTTGCCTTACTCAGCTCTGTCCGTGTGTTAATGGAATGTTTGTCCGTCAACTCGCTTTCCAGCTACTGCGCTTTCTGTAAACTTAAAGAGGGGGGCCGGGGAGCAGTGCATCAAAGATCGCTGTTGCTCTCTATCTGTGAAAAAAAGAGAAAAAAAACCCTCGTGTGCTGCTTTATGTGCACTTCGGAAATGTTTTAATATGAGCTGTAACTGTAATATTGTATCGAACATTGTGACTGGCCAAATGCTGAAAGCTAAATTACCGATTGGATCCTTTGACACTGACAGAGTGAGATCTCGAGCTAGCTACAGAGCCAAGTGGGGAGAAATTCCCCTGAATTTTCTTGTTTCTAGAAACATACAGTCACTACATGGATATCCTAAGCTGCATTCTTGTCAAGCTGCTAATAGCTCAGAACGGTGCTATACCATCCAAAGTGAAATTGGAGGTTCATCTCCTACCAGCAGTGTATGCACTTCTGTCGAATGTTAAAAAAATTATTTTGGTTTGAGATAAATGGAATCTGGACTTACGGTGTAATGATCGCTTACGAAAAAAAAACTTTTATGAAATAGCCTGATCATAAAGCACTGTTGTATCATCCTTTCTACACTTTCTCTGAATCTTTACAGAATAAACCGAATACTCACCAATCAGCAGTGTCGTGTTGCTTGTTCGAATGAGGCCAAAAAAACAAAGCTGTGGGATACTTTTGTAATGTTTCCGCATTGATTGGCGCGCCACCTGCTGGCGAACCGCTGAGAATATTTCAAAACTGGCAGAATTTGGTAACTCGGCTCGGTTCCACTTAATGTCCCCCTCCCCTTTTTTTTTTTTTACTAAAAGGGGAGATGGGAGTGGAGATTGGCCTCAAATATGTATTTGGTAGACAATGACTCTCTCATCAGAGTAAATACTGTTGTGGCTATGGTGCGATTATGAGAAGAAATGCAATGATGCCAAATCCTGCTTGGATTTAAATCAGTCCTGGAACTGGAACCAACAAGAATACAAGCTCCATTGTTTTTTGTAAAAATAGATTTTTTTTTCAGACAGGTCGAGTAACACCGGTCGACAATTCTAAGCAGCCTATAGGACCGACGAGGCATCCAGAACGTGAAGACAATACACGAGGCAGAAAAGATGTTTTGATGTGTGGGTTTTTTTTATTTATATTCTGAACCTACAATGAGCATACAACTTAACATGATCAAATGCTAGGACAAAAAGGTCAAAGAGGAATAGGATGTTGACTTTACAACTACTTACATCAACTTTCCTATCTTGAGTGGAATAAAATGAATTCACATTAAAATGTTACATTGCTTCAACCTCATTCTTTACACAACTACCTAAAATTGTAACAGATTGGTGATTATTTTTGGCAAAGTTGATATCCCTCACACACTTTTCTCCAACGAGAAACACGTTTCCTTTTACAGACTTAAATACACCGAGTTCAAGTAACAGGGGGATTCTTTTTCTTCAGACAAATTAAGCTCAACCCAGATGTCGACTTTGGGGGGCCCGAGAAGCAGCTTCAGGGGATGGGGGCTCGCAAGTGACACGATCAAAATGATTGATTCACATTTACACTGAAAGGAGAGAAAAACAAAAGTCCCTGATTGAAAGGCTGTAAAACATATATTCACATTCTGCTTGCTTAAGTAAATGTTAACATGGTTGCAGTGTTCCTCCACCCCCCAAAAGCTTGCCCACTTCCCACACATCAGCATGCTAAACACCATTTTTAAAAGTCCAGTTTAAAATAATCACCCTAAACAGACAGCTTTTACGGTGAGGGCCCATAGTACACGTACGCGCACACACACACCAAGCTCACAATTGTCCTTATCCTCAAAAGGCCTGTGGGTGGTATTAAGGAATTCATTTGACTTTTATCAAAATATAGATGCATTCATAATACATGAAGGGGCTGAAATAAAAAGTGAATAATGATACAATAATACAAAGCATTTTGATTTTTTTTTTTTTTGCTCATTACACAAGCAATAGGACCACAGAGTTCAAAGTTCAGGCATCGTCACAGGGAGGAAAAAGGTGGCGGTGGGGCATCTTAATCCCGGCACTGTGCCTTGATGCTCAGTTCAGCTTGATGCCTGATCGCAGATCAGATGTTTCAAATACCACTCGAATGTGGCCTTTTCTCTTCTTCCTGCCAAAACTATCTTGGGTCAGTCCATCAAGGAAAAAAAAAAAAAAAAAAATCATTACTGTATAGTAAAAACAAGTATCCGATTAAAAAGTAGAGTTAAAACCACAACCTGGAATTTAAAATTCAAAACTGGAATTTAAAATTCAAAGTCTTCGTCTGCCATGTCGATGGCCCAGGCGAACTTCTCGCGCTGCGTTTTGTTGTAGATCTTCTCAACAGGAATGCCCCACTTCTTACACCTGGTAAGCGAAACCAATGTTAGCAGGTTGGGCGCACGTAATGAGTGAAAGCTTTGTTTAAAAAAATAAAAATAAAAAGTTACTGACCAAGCCACAGAGATGCGAGGGTCGAGATAGTTGAGCTTTGAAGTGCCGAGCGCAATTTGCTTGTTTTCTTCACGATCAGTGGCCTGCACTTCCAGCTTCATCAGCTGCTCCTCTATCCTCTGGACGGCCTTCTTCTTGGTCTCCACGGCCCTGCGCGGTCAGGCGGGGCTCGTCATGACATGAGGCTGACACAACCCGCCGTGCGGCACATCAAGTCCACTCACTTCTTGGATTTCTCGTCCCTCCGTACTTTGGCATCAGCCTTGGCGCTCTTCAGCTCTCTTTTTGCGTCCGACAGCTGGTCCCTTTTAGCTTCGATCTGAGACAAGTAAAAAGGGGACAACTCTGTCATCGGCGCTGCGGTGCCATCAACAAACACAAACTTGTCCTGCGTTTCCTGCTTCTGGTCTCAGATCCAGTAGGCAAGAGCAGGCTAAAAAGTGCGGTAGCTACTGTTCCATCAAAGGTAATGGGACGCACGAGCATTAAGCGTGCAGCGCCAAAGGAGCGTGTCGTATCTGTCTCTTCATATTGATGGCTGCTTTCCCCTCCCCAATCAGGCACTAAATGAGCGCATCTCTCTCGAACGTTATTTTTGGGGGGAGGGTAAAAACCTTATTGATGGAATGCAATCCTAAAAGAGGTAAAAAATTTTTTTTAAAAAAAGCACTGACATTGTGGCTCATGAACCATGCAACCAGGTGACCACGATTTTGGTTTTTTGTTTTAATATTTTGATTTTGTGTGAGAATGGGCCTTTTTTTGGGGTTACAAAACAAATAAAAGGTACAACATGATTTTTAAGGCCACAAAAAAGTGCTTTGATGAAACGGACAAGCCCTTCCTACAAGTAGCCCATTAAATCAAGGTTACAATGCACTTGGAAAAATTCCCCTGATTAAACTTTGCAACAAGCGACGGCTTGTCGATTCATCAATCTCGGCGCCTCAAATGATGACGTACTTCGGGTGCAGACAACCTCATCGATAAGACTCCTTAGAAGTGCGACACGGTACGATACGCGCGTAAACGTGACCGTTTGGCAAAGCCGCGTGACAACGGTGATCCATTCGGGTTCCAAGGCGCTGCGATGCACGGAACATGCTCACCTTGGTCTGCAGGTTCTGCATGGACTTCTCAAACGTCTTGGGCGGAGCCCTCTGGTGGTTGCACAGAATGGCCACGGCTCTGTTGGCCCTGTTGTAGGACAGGATCTTGGCTGGAACGTTCTCATCCACTAACAGACGAAACCACGTTGATTTGACGGGGACAAAGTAGACACTCATCAATTAGGGAAAGGATGAACACAAGAATGTTTTTGTCATTCATCTGGTTCGGATCCCCCTGCCCCTGCCCCCAGCCGAGACTGGCCAGCGACAGCGTACCGTTCGTCAGCTCTTTGAGCTGCTGTTGCAAGGTGATCGACGCGTTGTATGTACGGAAAACTTTGGCCGTCAGACCGTCCATCAGCTCCTGAAGGTGCTTGTTGAGAATCGAAGTCTGCCAAAGCCAAATGGAAACGGCGTGAACAAGGCGCCAACATTCCACACGCAGAGATACGCGGGCTGCGCTGCCGCCACGGCTACTGGACCCTTGCCATCTTTGGTGCTATTGTACCAGCCCAAATTGATTCCCAAGCTCAAACTATTCTCGCAGTTGAAAAACATCCAAAGTGCAAATCAGGTCTTGTATTGTTGCGAGCCGATGCCTGCTGCACCTTCTCTGCTCTGAGTACCGGCTGGTTGACTTCTGCTCGGGCTTGCACGACAATAATAAAATGTTGTTCGGCATCTCGCTGCAGACTGCGGTTGAACGCCGAGGGCATAGCTTACGTTCAGGCGATCAAACAGGTCGTCGTCCGGCTCTTTGTTTTCCATGAACAACTGAAGGTTTTTAAATACCTGAAAGAGAAAGCGCAGCCAGGAATAAAGCGTCGCTCCGTGAGACCGCACGCCCCGAGAGTTGCTGTTCTTACCCTTTTTTCCACCGGGACTTTGTTGTAATATCGGATGGAATCTTTCCCCAGGAAGTCGAACTCCACCACATACTCTTGCCCGTCGTTCTCTGGATAGAGTTTGAGGTGTTCCACTCTCAGGGAGCAGCAGCCGACCGTGTCGGCGGTCTCCCCTTCCTCTTTCTCGTTACCTGCTCTCAGAGCCAGCTGCGACACAACAGAGAGAGAGAGGTGGCCCCCGAGGCTTCGACACCTTCCGACTGAGAGCGACGCACGCGGGTAGCGTGGCGCTCACCTTGTCGATGAAGTAAAGCGCCACGGCCCTCTGTCGGATCCTCATCTCCTTGGACTTCCAGTCGTCGCGATATTGGGTCCTGATGCGGTCCACGCACTTCTTTAGCCTGCGGGCCGTTTCATACTTTTGCCAGTCCTTCTCTCCCTGCGCACAAACAGAACGGACGACGGTTGGCTCACAAATGTTTGGACCACTACGAATGAACGCCGACAGTCCGGCTCACCGTAGACTGAGGCTTACACACTTCCTTTGGCTCTGAGCTGAGGTCTACTCACAGAAGGAAAAAAAAAATAAAAATCCCACTTGTACTGCGGTTGGCTTGGGGTTCAGGTCCATGTGGCCATTCACAAATATCACGAACTGAAACTAGCACCGTTTTCCTTCAAACGGGCCGCGTGTTTGATGCTGTGCCATATTGGACAGCTGACTGATTCATCAACACCCTCACTCATTTTTTTTTCGCGCCACTGGTGAGTAGATTTTAAAACAAGATACACGACACATTTACCCAAGCATTTGTGTCCAGCTTTTAACTGTAAAGAGTGCAAGTTCGGGATTCAATTGGATAGCAAAACCGATTTTTTACAAGAGTTGCCCAGTGGTCGCAACTCTTTTTTTTCGCATTAAACTTCCACTCGTTCTTGCTAAGCTGACTGACAAAAGATGAAAATGCCAAGTGACGAAACAAGGCCCGCGCAGCGGTGAAAGTCGGGCTGAAGCCTACCTTGATCCTCGAGCTGGGGTTCAACATGATGTACTTGATGGAGCCTTGGATGTTCTCCGTCCACGACACCAACCACGTCACTTTGTTATCATGACGAACCTCTTTCCACTTTGTGCCCGGGGGAGGCTGCGGGTGCTTGGAGTCCCTGCGTGCATTATTATGGGTTGTTGGTAAAGGTACTAGGCACTTTTTAAATCACCAGGATTGTTTCGATACACATGACACATGTACCTTCTGTTTTCTGTATAAAAACATGGTCTGTTTCCTAAAACAATTAGTACACGGTGACTTTCCAAAGACCCTGATGGAACAGTGCTGCTGCCAAACGGCCCGACGGCTCAGAGTTAAAAAAAACAAAAAAAAACACTAACTTGCTGCAGTTGACGATGATGTCTTTAGGTCTGATCCGACGTTTAAGCATGCCCATCTTGGGATGGTCTCCACGACCACGGAACAGGCCAGGGGGCTCAATGCGAAAGTTAGCAATACGTTCCCTATGCTTGTCCATGATGCAGAAGCCGTACTCCTGCAAGAGGCGCTCATTCTCTGCTTTTATTTTCTACAAAAAGGTGCAAAGAAAAAAAAAAAAAGAGTTAATGAATGCCATGAGTACAGAAAAAAGCTAAACCCTGCGAAAGGCTCATGACAAACCAAGAATTTGTATCTGCACGTGCATGCGGGGTGCACCATGAAGCCAAGGAAGATTAGCTCTGCAGATGCCGTTTGCTTTTTGTTGTGATTACAGTACAGCGATGTGTGCGAGAGAGAGAGAGGGAGTAAATGTGCATGTTTAAGTCTTAGTGAGTGCGTATATTGGTGAGCTTGTCATGCGTGTGTCTTTGTGTGTGTGTGTGTGTGTGTGTGTGTGTGTGTGTGTGTGTGTGTGTGTGTGTGTGAGAGAGAGAGAGAGAAAGCTTTACAATGAACCACAGATGCCAATGTTGAGCATATGGCTGTCCATCCGTCCATTATCTGAAGCGCTTTATCCTCACAATGGTCGCGGGCGTGCCGCAGCCGATCCTGTATCCTAGCTGACGTCGGCCAGTAGGCGGGGGACACCCTGAACTGGTTGCTAGCCAATCGCCGGGCACGCATCGACAAACTCCGCCCACGGAGAGCAGGAACAGGCTCCAGCACGACCGTGATACTCGGTCGAGGAGAAGCGCATTCGAAAATGGATCATCAAGGTGACAGAAGCTTACCAATTTCTCTTCCTTGGACATGGCCTTTCTGGCTTCCGACTGAGCCTTGAAGTAGTCGGACATCTCCGAAAAGTTGCATTTCTTCAAATCTGTGATCTTAGCCTTTTCCTCCGATGTCATTTCCTGCATTTGGAAAAATATCCTAGTAATTTAAAAAATTTTTAAAAATTGGCAGAAACTCTCAAAAGACAACTCGGCTTATTTTCCACCTACTTTCCGCCAATCTTTGAAAAAGTTTTTTCGAAAGATGTCCTTTGTGGTGTACTCGTGATCCAGCATTTTGGCAAAGAACGTGGCCACCTCTTCTGCCTCTGGGCTGAGCCTCATTGGCTTACCTTCAAGATAGATAGATAAAGAAAGAAATTAAATCTGGTGATCGGCCAGGTAGAAGTGGTTGTAAGTCAACCCGGGTTTCTTACCATCATAGTAGAAGTTGACTTTGCTCGGGAGGGGCTCGTATGGAGGGGCAAACACAGGTCCTTTGTGCTCCAGAAATTTCCACTTGACACCATCTGTATATCTCTCCTCTTCCCACCTGGAGTCAGCATGCAATATAAAGATTTTTTTTTTTTTAAATGGCATGAAAGAATTGCACCAAATCCACTCTCAACAACTCACCATTTCCATTTCTCTTCTGGTTCCTTTTTTGCTTTCTTTTTTCCATCAGCAGTTTCTCCTTTTTTATCTTTAGTTTTTTTAGGCTTGATGTCCTAAAAAGGGAAGAGAAAATGAAAAGAGTGAGCCCAACCCAAGCGCCGATTCACATCTCGCCACAAAGCCTGACTGCCGGCCTGATCTCTGTGAAACCCACTTCGCGATAACGTGATGTAAAAACACTAACATTAAAACATGCAAAATCAACTGGGCTACAAACATTTGCAAATGCGAAGCAGGACCTTTCAACCCCGAGATGCAATATGTCATCTGTTACTGGAATCGGTCCACTGATAAGCTTTACGACTTGGGCAGTAAAAAGAACAACGCTGTTCAAATGGAAGCTAGGCAAGGGCAGGTTGGAGTTAATGCTCCAAAATTCGTTCGATACCTGCATTTCAAACCTGAAAATAAATACTTTGAAAAAGCGCAAAGTCTTGGGGGCTGTGATGTGGTGCGGAGAGAACAAATGAAAACCAATACTAATCCTCAGAGTGCCTCCAAACCTTGTGCAACTTGACATGGTTTATTGTTATGACAGCTAAATGCACATTGTCATTTTGGAGTTTTGTTCATACTCCATACAAATAGAAGCCATCTTTGCACAAATTTTAGAAAAGGCAGCGCTGTAACAATCCCTAACGGTGAATAAAATGTTTCCTTTTCCTGTAATCTCTGGGTGAGGCAGTTGTCACTTTGGTGGCGCCAAACGAAACGTGTTTGGAATATAGTCAAGCCTACTGAGTTGAATACCGTTGATGAAATCTAAAAATAATGTTCGACATGTTCTCCAGGTTGGCATAGAACCGCCATATTCATTTAAAAAAAAAAAAAAAAAGTCTTTTTGCACACAAGCTGACGTATTTAACTTACCTCCATTTGTTTCCTTTTTTTGTCCTTCTTGTCATTTTCTGTCTTAACTTTTTTGGACTTAAAATCATAACTGAAACATAAGCATTAACAACACCAAGTGAGCCGAGGGACCACAAAGATTATACACATGATGAATGGCACGTTCAAATGTTCACTGGGCACTCACTCTTCGTCATCGTCGCGCTCTCGCTTGAGAGACTTCTCGTGTTTCGGGGAGTGGTAAAAGTCATCGTCGGGCTCGCACTTCACATGTGGTGGGCTGAAAAAGCAGCAAAACAATCAAGCTTCCATTTTTTATGTAATGCAGCGTGGGAATTTATATTTGTATACAAAACATTTCTCCCCAGCCCCAGCCCCCCTTTCTGTGGCTCACAATGAATGCCTTCAAAGAGAAGCCAAGCATCCATACCTGGCAAATCCATTCTCTTTCTCCTTTTTGATTTTACCATCAAGGACTTTCATCTATAAAAGGTTAGCACACTTGTTAATCAACGGTCATTGCCTTCAAAACCTTTTCGTAGGAATACCACTTTCGGTGTCAGATAAAAAAAGCAATAATGGGTAAGACACACCGTTTTCACCTCCTTCGTACTTGCGCGTAATCGACATGATTCAACAGGACACAGAGAGCGGCTGCAACCAAAATGCCCATGCTGAGACGGCATAGCAACGCACCTTCTTCTCCTTGTGCTTGTCCTTCAATTTGTCTGTGCTTCCATCTTTGTGCTTCATCTTATCCTTGTCTCGATGTTTTTTGTCAGATGCGTGGTCACTGATGTGGCAATACATGAAACACACACGCAGCAGAGATCAGATTTGGTGTGACAAAATGTATATTGGTCGCCACCCCAGTTGAGGAGGTGTATGCAGTCTCCAGCTTGTACCCATTGCCTTGCTTTAGTTTCTCCCGTTCCTTATCCTTCTTGTGGTCCTTGTGTTTGTGTTCTTTGTATTTATGCCTGTGGGAGTCTACAAGAAAAAGGAGGTCATTAGGTGGGGACAGTGGCCATCCAAATCTGCACTCGGTTTTGGGATATCCCCTGCACGATGTGCGGTGTGATTGGTCTATCACTTGTTCTGTATGACCAACCACACACGTACACATGCACATTATCTCAAGGAAGGGGGGAAAAAATACAAAATACTGATTTAATTCAATGATACAACCACACAGTGCCCCCTTGTGGCGACAGCAGCCACTGTTTGAGATAATGCAAAACAGTGACGGGTCAAAACATGTCAAAGAACACGTTTTGGCCGCTTGCCCTACTTTTCAGGTAAGAAAAGCAGATGCGGGCGCCCTTTTAGATCCACGGATGAACGAGTTTTCGGGTGGCTCAAAATTTCTAAAGCTGATGCTTTTGGCTCGTGTCACCCTTGGAAAGGCAAAACAAAATCCCTCCATAAATACGGGCCATTTGATTCATATAACAAATATGACTGTAGTTCAAAGCGCTGATAAAGTAATTGAGCATATGCATTTGCGAAATATGTTGAGCGAGAAAACATGGTCAGATCCTGAATTCTGTAATATGTTCTGGAAGCAAACAAAACTTGGCTGAAAATGTAGTCTATTTATCATCCAGTTATTCAACTCAAGGCTGCTTGACCATGCGGCTCTGAATTTTTTTTTTTACAAAAATCAGGATCGAGGATGTCACTGGACTTCTTACTCATGTGGTTGGTCCACCCAGGCGGCAGCGCTGCTTAAACTTTGCTATACAGGAGGCCGTTCTTGATAAACTCAATGGTTGAATCACCTCTAGTTTGCAACGAGTCGAAATTCCACAGCGCTCGGACGCAGCACCTCGCTGTGTTTTATAGTGCTGTCTTTGCAAAGCGACAATTACTTTTAGCCATCCAACATTGAATGACATTTTGAAAAACGGGGCCATCTTTAACACAGACTGCGCAGAAAACACTCATTCTGATTCGGCGACAGTTTGATCTGCAACGTGTCAGATCACTGGCAAAACGTTGGCATTGTTTCCCCAAAGTAAACGATGTTTGCAAAGGTCTTGGTGTCATTTAACTCCAAGAACTGCTTGACAAGCTTTTACTAATTTAGTCTGCTTTCACGGAGGATGAGACAAATCAGAGAATATTGACAGTGGAAAGGCTGAAATTCCAAGAACGTGGTCAATTTTAAATTAAACAAGCACGCTGAGGGATTACTTGATGATCAAACCTCATTCCATCATTGAATAATTTGATAATCACTAAGTTGTTGATTCATCAGTGTACCTAACTGGAAAACCTTCAGAGTCGACTCAAACCGGCTTTGGTGGTCTTCTTTGAATAGTTTTAAACTAAAGGTTGCTCTATTTCTTGATCACAGGTGCTCCTGCTCTGACGTGTAGGCGTTTTTTTTTTTGTTACGCTTGCATTTTGTACATTTAATATCGGCATTTACTGCCCCGCAAATTAGGTTGGAGGGTTGTCTGTTCACATCGTTTTCGGTTTGTAATTGTAAATTGTAAATGTTCTTTCATGTTAACTTGAATGTATACATTGTATTACGACTGGATTGCGATTCGGAAGAAGTCATTCTCAGCGAGTTTTTAAATCGCCTGATTAAAAAAAAAAAACTTTTATTTGTTTGAATCGCAGGTGACACTTTAGCCATTTGTGACACCCCCCCGAAAATTTTTTATTATATATTATATAATGTATTTTTCCACCTCAGCCAGTGTCAATTTTGTAAGACAGAACCAGACAATCATTCATTCTTCATATTTGCAGCTTTTGGGATACTCAGAATGCAGCTAACCAAACGGTTTGAAACCGTTTTCGACCCCCCCCCCCCTCAACCACTTTGGTGCTTGAAGTCGACTTAAAGGCTGTCAAAAGTTACTTTCTCTCGGGCAATGACAAATTCACACCCGATGATCGAAACAATCGTGCCGGTGTCGACAATGAGGCCTTTGCTATCGCCGGTCACATCGCGTTCCCGAGCGGAGCGCGGTGGAGGCGAGATGGGTCGCCCTCTCAGCCATGGAGGCATGTACAGTCGGACACCTCGGAGGCGGCGAGCTCGGGTTCAGCTCGCAGCAGTCAGGCCGCTGCGCCGAAAAAGAAAATGGCGCAGAGACTAAGTCCTCAACCCCCAAATCCTCACTTTCAGGTGGAAAATTTGCCCGCTTAACGGGACGGACGGCCACATCGAACGAGAGAAATCGATAACACACCTCGAGCTCTGTCCAAATACGCATCCGAAGTGCCGATAGTATTTTCCGAACAGCTGTGGCAAGACCTCCCTTTTGAACAATAGACGCTTGTGAGTGAAAGAGAGGACTTAGTCTCTGGACGCCATTTCTGTGCCCTGCTCGAAACTAATCCCAGGTTGTCATTTATAACCGAAGATATGTGCAAATTTGTGGGGCAGATGAGCATTTTAATCGAGATGTATACTGGTCGCTTACCGTTAACCCGAGAGCCACAGTCGATCTGAAATATATTAGAAAGGAGACAAGGGTTACATTTCGTCGAAGCTAACCAGCCGGCGGCTAACTAACTTTGAACTTGCTGGATGGCAAATCGACAGTATCTTAGCTTCTTAGCTAGGTGAGCTAACGTGCTACGCTGGCTGACTGGCTGGCTGGCAATATGACTTGGCGGCTAATACCGAGACTGCTCGAGCGCAATGCTAACGCCACATTAAATCCAGTCTTACGACACTTTATTAAATCTGCGTCTAACCAAATAAGACTAAGTAATAACGTGTCAGCACGCTGCTGTGTCATCATTACCAATTATTGAGTACAAGTTGTCAACGCGCTATTATGAATCATTACTATCCATTATCATTACTATTAATACAACGAGGAGACTTAAAGAAGACACTCGGCCAACGCGCATTAGCAGCCACTAGTCACAGTTAGCCAAGTTACCCTGTCAAGCCAAACAAATTGAACGCTAGCAAGCATGTACGCGCTGAACATTGATGGCGGCGTCACGAACTGTGCTCAGCGTTACCTGGTCCTCGTTGTGGGAATGGTCCCCACTCATTTCCCAAGAGGTGACTGACAAACAAAATAAAATAAAAATGACAAACGTGAGGGGTAAACCACAAGACCGGCGAGCAGCAGCAAGCAGAATGAAGAAAGGATTGGCTTGCTATGACCTAAGTGCCAATTGAATTGCAGTGCGCATGCGCTACATTTAAATGGTTCGCAGTAGTGTAGCTCCTCCTTCCGAGAAACGTGTTGCTTTTTAGCCGCGGCGGCAGCCGGCAGAACCTCAACCTTCTCAAGCTTCCCACTTTTGGTTGTATCCACAGAACAGGCTCGACGCATGACGGCTGCTTGTTCTTAAAAACGCTCACCATCACCATGTGTTCAACTGTACGAAAAGGACCCTTGTTCGAATGACATTATCTGCTCCTTGGAATGGTGTTGTGCTATGACTTCAAAATCGGAGGTGACCAGAGTGTGGGCAGGAGAACGCAAGGCAGGCCAACCTGCCCTCGGTAACCTTGAGAGCCAACGGCACAAGCGATCACATAACAAGTCAGGAGTTTCAGACAGAACGTAAAGGTCACCTGCCATGTTTTGCGCTCTAGAATGTGGCAGAAATGCTCTCAACCAAAACTGTTTCAGCAGCAGTAGTTAACGTCCAGGTAGCTCCATGAATCGTGTATACATGTCAACGCACCATTGTTTTTAAACAAGTTGATTGGCTTCAGATTTACGCACGTGTTAATCGTAAAACTGCAAATTGGTTTAAATGCACATATCACAGCAACTTCCATGCATACTCTGAGTTGAACGGAAATGAAAAATGTGTCAACGCGCGTTTTGTTCAACCTGTGAGCAAGCAAAATAACAGATGACGTGGAATGACGGTTACCCAATTTGCTCAAGTCATATGTTGAGTTGGCAAACCTAATTCTATCCAAAAGAGGGCGGTAACATCCACGTTACACTATAAATTCACTAGCATCCCAGAACCCCATGTCATTTGGAATACTGTATTGATGAAAGGGTTCACTCTCAAAAACGCAACCGTTCAAGAACACTTGTCTAATACTCACTAAAACGAGCGCCACTGTGCATAATGTACCATAGTAAGCGGTTAGAAAAACATCAAACACTTCTGGAGTTAAATAAAAAATTTAGAATTTTACCACAATCACTTGCAACCTATTAAAAGGAAGGTAATAAAAGACGCGTGGATCCGACTAGGTGTCACCGCAATTTTTTCATACATTAAAAATGAACCACAGCACAATTGTTTACAGTAAACCAAGTATAACCATGTTTGAACTTTTTCCAATCCACTTGTCAAAAGGCAAAAGATGGGAGAGGTCAAGGAGGCGCCACGTACCTTTCAGGTCAATCTCATGTGCTGTAATAGATTATTTATTGCATAAAACAGAAAGAAAAAGCAGAAAACATTGAATGGCGACATTCTAAATCTTATCATAAACAGCCTCAATTCATGACAAAGGGACGAGAATAAAATAATGCAATAAAATGTAATTTAAAATTAGTTTTACCCCTGATATGCCTAAATACAGAAAACAAAGCTGTAGTGAGCTTCCTAGTATTTCCTTCTGAACACTGCTGCATTTTGTGCCATGCCCCCCCCCCTCAAAAAAAATCCACTCTCTGCTGTTTGGATGCAAGAATCAGAATGTGGTTGATAAAGTGCAAAGTTATTATTAAGGCACTGTTGCAAGAACACTGTGTCCTCATCGTCATATATTTAAGGCCGCTGATGATTTGTACTGGGAAGAGTCATTCCTGGGTTTTGGTATAAAAACATGTAGGAGTCACACAGCAGCCTGCGCACAAGTTCAGGAGCACATGAGGGATTTGCCCGTGCCTGCTCCTCCTCAGACAGGGAGAAAAAGTCACCCAGCTCTGGACAAGCTCGGATCTCTGGGATGTTGAAGCCGCTTTGATCGTCACCTGCAAGCAAGAGCGGTGTTGAGATTAGACATCAGATGGAAAAGAGATAGAGGCGACAAAAGAAGTCAGCGTGCATCCTTATCTGCCCTTGTTGAGACTGCTTTATCAGAGCAAAACAGTCACGAGCAACCGTTTCATCCGAAAAGCCAAACGTGTCAGCGTTTGCACGAACATTTTTGGGGAAATATGTCATTGCTTATCTCAAAAAAAAAAAAAAAGAAAAAGGGGCGGGCAAAGAATCCTCACCGCATCTGTCTGCCATGCTGTCAAAGAAGAGCCAGGAGTGCTGGTCGGAGCCACATTTGACAAAGGACACGTAGTGGCTGGTGTGAATGCAAAGCACAGCAAACAGCTGCATCGTGTGCCGAGCTGCAGGGGAAGCTGTGGCTACCTCAGCTGGAACTGGCAGAGGTTTTGGGGAATGCCCCTGTCGCGAGGAATGTCTGTGCACCTATTAAAAAAAAAAAAAAAAGAGGAACGAAAATAAATTGCAAGTAATGTTTATCGGGAAGGCAACTTATACACTGCGGAAAAAAAAGCCTTGCCTGTGCATTGCAGGCGGTGCAGTATTGTTTGATTCTCCCTGGGTGCAGTTTGCGATCTGGCAAACACTGGAGACACTCGTACTCTGCCAATCGCTCACAGATGAAGCATTGACGAGGAGCTGTACGAACAAATAGAGGTCGTCTTAACACGATGCTCAGCGGTTCACTTACTTTTTGTTCCGATACGTACTACGCTGTGTGCTCCTTACAGTTGTAAAGGAGGTCGGCGATGTCCAGCTCCGTGGACGGAATGATGTGAGAAAACATTTTATACTTGTTTCCAAACCTTGGCATCTGAACTATCAGACAGGCTGGCATCTAGGGAACGGGTACAATTTGATAACAGAAGGAAAAGGATGAAAAAGTCATGCACTGCTAGTTTGTCCTCCCGAATGTGGAGACTTCACCATACCTCTTCAAACTTGACATCACATGACAGGCAGGAAGTGTCCAGCAGTTGTTGAACTGTGGGTATGTGTGCCATCTGCTCCTTTTCCAGAAAGATCTGGAACGTGTAGGCCCCTTGATAACTTTCACTTCTTGACCTGGTGCAGAATGTGGAGGTCCGAACTGAAATCAGCGATACAGACCAATGATTTCAAAGCTGACTGCCAAAAGAAGATTCATACCTGAGTTTAAGCAGCGGCCCAATGCCAAGAACCTTCTCGAAGAGAACTGTGATGAATTCCTCTGGGTCTGCAGTGGGAGGGGAGTGGGGGGGGGGAGAAATAAGACGCTGAACATCGGCCATGCTTTTTGACAAGAAGACCGTTTTTGGAAAAATGACTTGGAAGAATATGGACCTTTTTCCTCTGTTCGAAAGGTGTCACAGCCAAGCTGATTGCGGAAATTCATGACACTTGCAGCAGGCACGAACCCTTGCCTGCAAGAAACGCATTTGTGGTCAGTAAGGGACAAAAGGCAAAACAATGGAGAGCGAGGAGAAAAAGCGCCATATCATTAAGAAATCTAAATATGTGCACTTCCACGATCGCAATGTTTGCATTTTGCAAGCGAAATATGAGGAAGGAAAGTTTGAAGGAAAGCAAGAATACCTGCGTAAACGATTGACTATTTTTCTCAGTGTGGAAGCGACGGGCTGCACAGTGTCTGCGGGCCACTGGCAGATACTATCCAGGGTCACAGAGGAGCTGAACAAACTGGAGAAAGACAACAACAGCTTTTGTCTGGATGACCTTAACCACTTTTGTCACTTGACATTGTTCCAGATCAAAAGTGAGGTGACATCACGGCACCACTTGAGAGTCAGGTGTTCTGACGGCTGGTGGACTGGTTTTACCTGAAAAGAGTGGCATCCAGATAACAGGAGTTGATGTGACCCTGAATCCCTTTCATTCTTCCCACTAACAAAGATATGGCCTCGGAGTCAGCAACCGGCGCCACGTACTCCTCAGAGTCCACATATGGTGGAACTAGAGCGCACACAAAATGGAAAAAAAAAATAAATTATATATGTGACGTGTTTGGTTTTCCACCGGCAAAGAACCAAGTAGGAGAGACGTCATGACGTCTTCATAAAGCGTCTAAATGTCACTGCTTACGTCGACGTTTACCCAAGAGCGCCTGCGCTATTAATAATAATAACCATCATAATACGCCATTAGCATCTGCTGGGCAACTTAGTATCGCCACGATTAGACTTGTATGGCGTATCTAACAGTCATAGATATGCAATCAGCACACGTTTATACAGGTATCTCTTAGTCATGATCATGAGGCTGACTGAGAGGCGGAGAGCGCATGCTTATCCGGGAACATCCGCCGTCACTCTTCTGGCAGGACACAATTTTGCCGGAGTTCACCGCTCAACAGTTTGTGCAAAACGTCTGTGTGTCCGGGGATGTGGTTGGTGCCAGAGTCTGGCCCAACAAAGAATTGCTGCCATCTTAAACACCAGAACTAGAGCTTGAGACAATTTCAGTGGTGGGAAAATAAAAAACTGGTGCTAACTGGTTTGGCAGTGAATGAGCAAATTTCATTAAAAAGTCATTACATAAGAGGCACGCTACTGGTTCACACTGGTTGATCGCGAAATGGCTGACGTTCATTTGCATCAAGCAACTAACCTGGAGGTATTTCCACTTGGCTGCTGGTGTCACTTGCTGAAGAGGAGCAGACAAACCTGCTGTCAGGGCTGCATTTTGTGACAGGGACAAACAAAGCCCTGCTCCTTTTGCAGGTGAACAACCGCTGGCCTCCGTATGTCCCGTCAGAGCAACCGTTCACGTCGTAGTCCTGATGCACATGACCGATAGAATCAATTGCAAATATTCATTCATATTATAACTTTTTTAAAGAGCTTTCTTGAGACTCACCAATTCAATCCCAGCCCACTCCGAAGTTTTTCCTCCAGGAACACCCAGCCACCTCACAACCCCATAAACCGTGACCCCTGTGTTGGACAAAACCTCCACTAAGGACCCCACTTCCAAAGGTGCAGGTGATGCGTTGTGACTTTGACTCAGATTGATGCCAGTCTGCACTCGATGCTTTTCTTTCACTTGGCCAAGAGATCGAATAATTGGCATGGAGTTCATGCGCATCACCTTTTTGTTTGTGCCTGTGAAAATGTAGGGAGGCTCCGGGTTAAAAAGGTCATGACATCCAGTATGTTCAACCTTGTGACATGCTGTTGACTAGCACAACACAAGTAGACAGCACGTTCAAAATAGACAGGCAACTCCGCAACCACGCCAAGCCATGCCATGTGATAACTCCGCTCTTCTGCATTCCAAAGTAACCGGACCAGTTTTTCCACTACACCACATTTGTTGTTACATTTTCTGATGAGAAAGCACGGACCGCATACATACCACCATGCTGAACGGCATTCCAGTTTATTCCGTGGGGGAGAGCGGAAGATGGGACCACCTGGACGATGTCCGCGGCGCTGAACAGGGGCACAGGGGCATCCTTTTTGGATGACAAAGTCTGATCATGGTCCTAGAGGGCAGACAAGAGTGAAACTGATTGGGAAGAACAGACAAGTACACCGTTTTTTTTTTTTTTTTAAGATTTGGGTGGATGTGTAACAGCAACAGCTGTTGTGAAAGCACTAAATAACTCAAGCTGCATTGTATGGTATTGTCTCGTGATTATTAGCCCACGGCCGCAAGTATCTGTCAGGGTTACGTCCACAGTTCTCCTTGAACGGTGTGTAAGTGCATGGTAAAAGGGGACCCACCACAAATTCCACCTCAAACGCCAACATCTGCAGATCGTCTTTATTTTGCTTCCTGCCAATCCGCATCAGGTTCGACACCAGTCCCGGCTGATGGCCCCTCTTGTACTTGACCACCACCAGGTCATCCACAGTCAGCTCACAGATGGCCGAGAACAGCTGCGGGTTGCACAGCAATTCCAGGCGTTTGCTTACGGAGGAGATGAAGAGCAGGAGCTGGGCTTGGTGGCGGCTCAGGGGGTACGTGTCCTCCCTGCGCACGACGCCTCCGTTCTTGGGGCTCCCCGCGTTTGCCCCCCCGGGGTAGAGAAGCCCCATCAGCTCCCCGCGAGGCGTCTCCGCCTCCGCCCGACCGATGCATCCGCGGGAGAAGCCTTTCCGCGACTTCCCGCGTAGGACGATGAAAAAGTTCTCTTTCGGAACGGGGATGGGCTCCATTGACTCCGAATACGGCCAGCGGGTCTTTGACGCAGTCGATCTGTTGAAACGCAACGCGTGAAAAGGCGCTCGGGTTCTCGTCGGTTTCGCCAAAGTGTTGTCAAAACAAACACTCACCTCGATGGTTCCCTTCGGGAGACGCGCCGCGCTCGCCAACGACTCAACGGCAAGTCAGAGACAAGTTGTCGTCGTAGGAAATCATCGCAGGTGTCCCCTCGCGAGGTGGTTGAGCGTGCAAGTCTTCCTGGCTTGGTCTCGTTTTGACCGAAGTGCGACCGGTTACGCCCACTTGCATCTGAGCACTTCGTCTCCTCTTCACCCTTAACACAAAGTGCGCGTCCTCACTGGGACACGTTTCAATGACAGTGCGTGACTGCAGCTGCGATAAGATAATGGCCATTGAATATTTGCCTGACTTTGGTGCCATAACCTCGGCCGTGCCACGACATGTTCTTATAAAATATTGCACGAATAGAGAGATAGAGAAGAGGAAAACTGATGACTCAAGGAATCGGCGGCTTTCAGTGCATTTGCTACCCGGACCCAAGTTTGGAGCACACGGTGAGACCCGGGTAGCAAATGGGTCTGACGATACTTTTTGGTCTCACATGGTAAAAGTTGACTGCTGTAGGTATAAAAATAGAGGCAGCATTCATAAATTGTACCCAACACAGAACGTATCTTGATGCATTTGCACCGTGTACGGTATTTATTTTCTAATCATTGAGTCCATGTATGTGGAAAAAAGTACCGGTGTGCATTTCACTCAGAATATGGGGAAACGCAGTGCACTGCGGGAGTTGAGTATTTAATACTTGCAGAAATTGCACAATGAAATGGACCTGGGAGAGACAAACTGAAATAGTTGAATGGGTGTCTGAGATGGCAAAAAGTTGATTTGTTTTTTTTTTTTTTTTGCTCAGCTAAAACTGAGATTTTAAATGAACCAAAATTGAGCTAATGCAACTTCCCCGACACTGCACAGATGCTGCAAATTGCTACCCGGAGAACTATTTACTGAAACCAATGCACGCTTTGAGTGACATGTTTGTCCCCAGACTGCATGCATGTGACACGTTCCACCCTGCGATGCAGCTGGCATGCAAGTGTGACGGTATCTTGAGTGTGCATCAACTTTACATAATAGGCTTGGCGCTCCTCAGTGGGCACGTGCATGCAGGCAGTAACCGTTCCCTTTTTTTGTGGAAAAAAAAAAGGGGGAGACAAAAAAAAAACACCTAAAAATGTCATGTATGCTGCATTCCCCTATACAGGAACTTCAACTCAGAGATACTTGACTTTTGGGTGTCATTTCAGGATTAACTTCATTGGACCTCTCAACTTTTGAATGCAAATGCAACTGTGGATTGCTTTTAGTATAGCTTACTGTTTTACAAAAATGGCAAAATTCCTGTTTTTAAAAAATTTCCAAGGACAGCCGCTTTATTTATTTATTTTTTTACGAAATGCACTAAGGAGTGGCACCCAAATTTCGTTGTATGCTATACAATGACAATAAAGGCGATTCGATTTGATTCGATTGAATGCCAGTCCCTCTGATGATACAGCGATGCCAAGCTCAGTGGCCACTTCCCTCGGGGATCATGTTGGAAGGTATTGTTAATCCGTTGCTTGGGGTCATCTTGCTCTCCTGATGTCAAATTGTGAACAGCATGATGGAGAGGACTGCCAAAATACAAATTGTAATTGAAGCAGGGCATTTCCTGAAATTCCCCCCCCCCGCCCCCCAAAGTCCAATATCCACTCGCGTAGTCATTTTGACAAGCGACTATAAGAGTCCTCAAAAACGACAGCATATAACAAGTCTTCACAGTTCAGTGTTTTGACATTTCTGTTGGAAGTAGAAGGTCCTCAGGAGGGTCACGGGCGTGCCAGAGCCTATCCCAGTTGTCTTCGGGCAGTCGGCAGGGGACACCCTGAACTGGTTGGCAGCCAATCGCAGGGCACACAAAGATGAACAGCCATCTACACTCACAATCACACCTCGGGACAATTTCGAGTCTTTCACATTAACCTGCCATGAATGTTTTGGGAATGTGGGAGGAAAGTGAAGCTCCCGGAGAAAACCCACGCAGGCACAGGGAGAACACGCAAACTCCCTACAGGAAGGCCGGAGCCGGAATCGAACCCTGCACCCCTGAAATGTGAGGCAGACGTGCGAACCAATTTTTCCACCGTGCCACCCTACTCAAATACATGCAAGTAAAAAATAGTGCAACTCATATGAGCCCTCTCACAGGCAATTTGAATACACATTTGCATCCATGAAAAAAATGCATGTCCAAAATTCTGTGATTTAAAAAAAAAAAATCATCATCTGAAATGCTTCTCATACAGTATACCGGTAGCTGCCAGTTTGAATTAAAAACAAGTGCAGTAATTAATTATGGTAAAATTAGTACAAGATTTGTTGATTTTTAGAAGAAATTATGTGTTTAAAACAAAGACATCTAAAAATTGAAGAGGGTGCCAGCTGTACGCACGCATTCATGGTTGCCCTTGCCGCACTTTAGTGACCGAGGGTGCGCCGTGCCGGCTGTTGAAGCAGGAAGGAATGATGCTGGAATCCATGCCGAACACGATTGTGTCGCTGAATAGCATTTCGGGACACGGGGTGGTGAGATGTACGGGATTTTTGCAAGCAGTTTAGCTTTGTGACCTCTTGAAGGGCTTCAGGAAAAAGTAATGCTGAGATGGCTCGCAAGTTACTGGCAGTTTTTTTGCTCTCAACGGTGGACTGCTCACTCGCTGGATCTGTGACACTAAAACAAAACAACGAAAAAAAAGCACATGTAAAATAATTCAATGTACAACTCCTCATTGAGTAGCCTTCAAAATAAAGTTGAATGGAATGATTGACTAGTTCTACAATTAGATGTTCAAAGGTAGCATTTTGATTGTATACACTTCATTATATATTTTACCTTATTGTTTCTAGTTTTGTAAGAGCCGTTGCATTAGGAGCAGAGTCTGAGAAAGTGGGGGCCTCCTCATTTGGGATCTCTGCAGAATCGGCCTCTGTGGATACAAGTGAAGATACGTAGTGGGTTTGTGTCGCTGAACAATGTGTGAAATTGAGTAGATTTGGGAAGAGAAAAGTGTTGAGGGAATGTACAGTTGGTGTATGCTTACTGTACATGGCATTTTAGACAGACAGATAGACAGACAGACAGACAGACAGACAGACAGACAGACAGATAGATAGACAGACAGACAGACAGATTGACAGATAGATAGATAGATAGATAGATAGATAGATAGATAGATAGATAGATAGATAGATAGATAGATAGATAGATAGACCGAGTTCCAACCAACCTTGACCATTGACAACAAGCCATTCTTCACCCATTTCTTCGGACCTGACTTCCTCGGGGGCTGAGGCGGCCTCCTCTGATTCCTCGCCCCCAAAAAGCAAACGAGCGAGTTTTCTGAGCATTACTGCTTCTCGCGGACTTATCCGTCTTTTGCTGAGGAGGACAATACAAATTCTTAACACGTTTGTACATGATCACAATTGTACTTCTTGAATAATCTTTTTACAGTTTTGCCATTTGTCCAAAAAATACAATGTTTGGTCAGCTGACTAGGATGGCCAATTAAAGATGGGGTCAGAAGTGATTTTAATAATGATGGCCACACCATGAGAAATTCATTGTTAGGGCCTATCTGTCTCTCGAAAAAAGGGGCGGGTACTTTATCAAACATTGCCAAAACATTTTAATACATAAAAAAAAAGTAGTTACACATTGCACGCTAACCTGTCTAAATAGACAGCAACAATGTTGATCATTTGAAGAAATAGTGTGTGGCACATATTTTATACATGCTAGCGACACACGCGTTACATCAAACAATACATGCACAAATATTTTCTCTGTCATAAGACAACTAAGTTAAACTTTGATAAGCAATTAAGAAAGGCATGTTTTCTAAAGTCTAACAAGAGGCGAGTATTGTCAGTCCATCCCGTTGCTACATATTTATATATTTATTTACTTCTTGTTTGACAATAACAGATACAAATCTAATTCTTACCTTTGGTTAAAGATTCTCGATTTGACTCACAGTCTCACAGTCATAAAGTAAATATCGGCGACTGCTCGTTGTCTGTTTATTTTGTTTTAGATAGCGTTCACGACTTCAACGGCTTAAAAAAAGGCCGTTGAAGCAGAGCTGTCGTTACCGTTTGTATTTCAAATGATCGACCAATGAGAAATCAGTTGATGCCCTCATGACTCCTCCTACGACCAGAAACCACCAATCAGAGCTCGCAGAAACGCCATGGATTGTGTGGCCTTGGACAGGGAATTGGTCAAAGAGCACACTGGGGGGACAAGATAGACACACTCGTCACGCTCATACCATAACCGCCTAACTCCATTTTTTTTCCAAAGTCAGATTTTTCCAGAAAATGACTCTCCGTAGTCCAATGCAAATGTTGCCAAAATGACTATCCCAAAGACAAAAGATGACTTCGGCAATTATATTATTAGCGTGACGATACGGTAATATCTCTGTCAAAAGACATGACGTATACCGGTTAGCGTTTTTTTTTTCCATCCATCCATCAATCCATTTTCTGATTAGCTTATCCTCACAAGGGTCGTGGGGCGCGCTGGACCCCATCCCACCTGTCTTTGGGCAGTAGGCGGGGTACACCCGGAACTGGTTGCCAGCCAATTGGAGGGCACACAGAGACGAACGACGATCCGCGCTGACACTCACACCCAGGGACAATTTTGAGTGTTCAGTCAGCCTGCCATGCAAGTTTTTGGAATGTAGGAGGAAACCGGAGTACCCATAGAAAACCCACACAGGCACGGGGAGAACATGCAAACTTCACATGGGAAGGCCGGAGCCAGAATCGAACGCTGCACCTCTGCACTGTGAGGTCGACACGCTAACCACTCGACAACCACCCACCTAGAAGATCATTGCACTATATTAAAGCATTTTTCAATTACTTCAGTATTTTTTAAAGTGTATTTCTGTTTTGTTTTGTTTTTGTTTTTTTTTTTTTTTCATTAGAGTTCAGCCTCCTGCAATACGCCTGGATCGTATTCAGGCTTCTTCACAACTTGCTGATGAGCTGATCATTTGAATTTGAAGGCTTGGTGCAGGAGGGAGAGATTGAAGAAAGGGTTCCGTCAGTCGTCATCTGTACCTGTGGGTAAAAAACAAAAAGGACGTTTCGCTTCTCTCACAGAAGCTTCGTCAGCGCTGACGAAGCTTCTGTGAGAGAAGCGAAACGTCCTTTTTGTTTTTTGTTTTTTACCCACAGGTACAGATGACGACTGACGGAACCCTTTCTTCAATGGAACCTTCCTGTACGACTGAGAGCCTTCACAAGCAGGAGGGAGAGATGGAATGCAGACCTGATCTTGAGGACCGCAGCTGGACATGCCCGAGGCCCAGCCTATTCATCCAACGTCATAAATGCGGGGAATTCCGAGTGTTCTGGTTGTCAATTGATGTCATATTTTACTCCTGCATTTGTCCGTTAGATGGCGCTTT
>CAAKHF010027706.1:37436-47788 GCA_901007745.1 Hippocampus kuda | reverse complement strand
GGACCTGAGATAAGAGAATACAATGGTCATCAGAGACAGCGTCGTCAAGATAACCGGGCGGGACTTACACACGTATTATAAAGAAGTTCCGAGAAGTATTCTTGAAACAACCACTGTGTACGCTTTTTTTTTTTTTTTGCTTGCACGGTTGTAGTTTCTTCTTAAATCTTAAATTATCCTTCAAGTTACTCAGGTTTCATATTATCTAACCTTAACTGTAATATCAAGAACGTCACCTCATTAAACAGCAGACTTGTTCGTTTCCACAGTGTACGCATGTTTTTCGTGTTATTTTTATTTTAAAATAAAATTCATGGTGTTCTTAGTTGGTACAGTATTTTATATAATTCTGAAAACCTGCTGACACATTTGACGACTACTTCTTGCAGGATGTTGATCATAAATCATAAATGTGTGCGTGTTTGTGTGTGCGTGTGTGTGAGCGCGTGCATGTGTGTGTGTTGGATGGTTACCTTCTCAGTCTTGTTTGTTTGACTAAACTCATTCCTCTCTGCTTCTGCGTGAAAGAAACTCTTGTTCTCTTCCACAGTCATTTGTGAGATTCTCAGGTTGGAGCGGAGATCAGCGCTCACTCTGCAGGTAAATTCTGAACTTCTCGTCTCTGGATAAATGATTTACTGTATTTTATTTTCCTCACTCAGGAGTTTTTTTTTATTTTTTTTAATTTTATTTTTATTATTATTATTGATACTACACCCCTAAAACACAAATATTTCGTTTTATAGACATGAAGTTTCTAATACTGCTTGCTCTTTTGACTGGTAAGTACAATGATTAACTTAAACATCATCATAATCATCTTGTCATAATCCTCCCAAATGTGTATCCTTGCATTGTCCGGCCATAGTGTCCCTGTTTTAGCAAAAATAAGTATACTGTACACAACACACTCACAGCAAAAAACACAATTGTTGAATTTAAAATGAATGTGTATTTTTGAATATTTCACGATAAACTTTGATGCATTATCATAAAGCTCTTGTGTTGGATTGGTTAGGCATACCTGACATTGTGGTTAATTTAATGTAAAAATTTGGGGGGAAAAATATGCGAAAAAATAATCTCGGATTGGATGTATCCTTTGAATATCTCTAAACACGAAAAAGTAGTTTGTTTATTGACTTTTTTCCCCCCACTGCACAATTCATCATTCAACAGCACAGGGTGTGTTTTTGTAGATGGTGTGTTACACTGTTGCTGTTACCTTCTGTCATCATTTTTGAGTTTAGGGGTTCTGGCAGCCCCGTTCTTGAAAGAAAAGGAAGCAAATCGCTTCATCCGTCTGAAAAGACAGTCAGGATACTGGGACCCCCACAATTCTCAGAATCAGTGGGGTTTCACCATCCAAGAGCAGGTAACCTGACGGCCTCTAGGTTTAGACATACAGCACATATTTATTAAGAAAAAAAAATCACCTCTTTCCTGAAATAAAAGTGTTGCTTTGGCTCCTTGTGGTTTCTTGATTCCAAGGAACTATGTTGAAGTGACTTAAGGAGCTTCATGTAGTTGTCGTGCTTTGCCGCCATTTACAGGCAATTGTAAACCTTTTCATTGTAATGTCAATGACTTCGCTTTTCACTTGCAGCGGCGTGACTGTACAGTGAAGTCACTGGCAAAAAAAAAAACAGAAAAAGGCCTTTTTTTTAAATATGAATCTCTATGACATTGATTCTGTCCCTCAGGCTAACGAGTACTGGACAGCCCTCCGAACAGATGCCCAGTTCTACATGGATATCGGCAGCCTGATGTTTGACCGCTCTGTGGCGGAGTAAGTGACACAATGTTATCGCTGATGTGGTGCCCAATGGCCATTTTCTATTTTTAGGGGTAACTGAGACAGTGCCCCATCATATCACACACAGCCAACGGTGCCCTGTAAAAATTTTCCAGCCGACTCTCACTTCCTCTTCAGCAAGGTCCGTTACCATTAGTTGGCAAGAAACCAACATTGGGAGCATGACGTGTGCCATTTTTTAGTTTTATTGGGCTTTGACAAATGCTTAATTATTGCGCCCGACACATTCTACCGAGCAACATGCAGCTCTATAGATGAGTAATGTTGATACATTTGTGCGCCATAGCTCGATGGATTACATAAATTGTATTTCTGTTTAAATGACTATGAATGCCATCTTTGACTTTCAGTACATTACCAGTGAAAGAGAAATTACCAAAAACAAGCACATCACTGTGTATGTTAAGAAAGATTACTGCTGTTCAGTTTTCCAATTCAGTTTCCTCCATAAGTGGGTGTTGGACTACAATTTTCTAACACATGAAAACAACACTGAATGTAAAAGTTGTAAATGCATACCAAATTTTTAAATTGTTTATAATACTTGGGGCTCAACTGAGATCATTTGCAACAATAATGATGTCGTTATAATATCTATCCATCCACTGTCTGAACTGCTTTATCCTAGTAATATCATAAATAACATTTTTTTTTCCATTGATGTTGCAGTGAGAACAACAGGCTGTACATGGAGATGTTGCGCAATGCTAGAGCTCACTTGGACAGCCAGACGGGAGGACGCAAATAGCGCACAAGAAGAAAAAATGATATGAGGGTTGACATGATCAACAAACATGATTATATAGTCGCTAATTCCAGCCGAATGTATCATGTTTGAGCTATAATATAAATCTGCTCTGTAGATATGTTTAAGATGCGAATGAGAGTTTAAAAAAAAGAGGCAATTTAATCTATTTTGTTTATGGTAATTAGATACACCGTCTATCCAGTAATATCAAAGGAAACAAATCATATGAGCAAGAGAAGATATAGTAGAAGAGTAGTAGAAAAGCTGCTTAGATTTGTTTTGAAACATGCTGACTCATCTTAGAATGTTCTCATTGTGTAGAAGTGGAATCGTGTACATTTAGTGAAATGGATGAAGAAGACTTGCAATTGCAATAAATATTTGGAAAAAGAATAATAATACATTGCCACGTCATATTGTTTTTATTATTGTGATTATTATGGACTACAGAAATAGTGGTGATTCTGTTCTGAGCAAAAACTAATCATATACAGTACTGCATACATACCAGGAATCAAAATAATATTTTCCTATAGGCAAGAAATACAGCTGTCTTCATCTTTTAGTGACCAGTAGAGGGTACTGTCACATACTGACAATCTTGCATCTGGTATACTTTGATGTATTGTTTGCAAATAACCACCATGCATGCATCACGTTACAATTTTGCTGGACTGATTAAAACAATTCATTAGAAGACCTCAAAACTTTATTATACTCAGTCATAGCTGCAATATATTTGTAATCACTGTGTGCAAATGCAGAAAATCAACATTTCAAGCAAAGACAGCAGTGAATATTTGCCTAAACACTACTTATTTTGACCTAGGTTTGCTGCTTCTTGTAGCCCGTATTGGAAGAGGAAAATTATTTTCAATATGTTGTGTTTATTACATGAATTCTTCAAGTTAAGTGATACTGACTTATAAATGTAATTCAAAAAGGTTCAAGTGAGGATTATATATGTAAAAACCAAAGAAAAAACCCCAATTGAAATCTGTCTAAGTAAGGGAACACATTGAAGGGACGGGAGTTTCAGACAGAAACTGTGTGGAAGACCAGTATGAGATAAATAAGCGTCACAGTTATTACACGGATAATAGACATCCTATAATGAAATTATTGTTACTGATTGATAGACTGAAATTAGACGTGATTTGTGCTAAAGCTGTGAGCTTGCAGTTGGATCCTCACTTGCAATTGGTGGTGGGATTTTGAGGAACATATGCAGAGCTGGAGTGAAGATAAGGATGGTGCCAAGTATGGAGACAGTCAGGAATGCCCACAAGAAGATCCTGTCTAGCACCTGGGCCACAAACTTCCAGTCTTGAACCACCTGAGAGAGAAAAGGAATGTGAAGAAAAAAAGTCCAGGGTACATGGAAGATATAACAGCCTATTAGAAAAAGCATTTCTAACATACAGATAGCATTTGTAAAACAATCCCCATTCACACGGGGGGATAATAAAATGGCAAATGTCGTAATATATGCATGTCAGGCAAGTAGTTCGCGATTCTCCTTTGTGCGGAAACATTAAGCGGATATGCTCCAACTGCTTGGATAAGAAGATTCACAATGTCCTTTGATTACCTTCTGCATAAATGTGTCTTTAACATTTTATAGGCGTATGGCTATGCTGTTGTTACACTCCACTGTTTGCAGAAGCTTTCAGTAAATGCACCCTCGAAAACTCATGACAGAAGTTGCCCCACTATTAGTAAGGGACAGTGGCAAAAACCTGTGGGTAATTGCTCCCCGACCCAGTTTAAAATTGCTCAATTCACTCTAACATTGTTCCTTGATGCCGGTATGCCTCAAGATGGCGCAGGAGTAAGGCTTTTATACTTCAAAGGGATTAAGGCTGAGAACAAAAACAGTGATTTGATTTTTTTTCAGCAAATAACAGGTTAGGATCCCCAAATACAATCTGCAAATCGGTGAGTACACGGGTGATACTCTATTACTCCTTGAACTATAGAAATGCATTAACAGCGCTGAGGTCAGCCAGTGATTCGCAACCATGGTGCTTTGGGAAATGATCCAATTTAACTTCATTTGTCTGAAACTCATACGTGAATTAAAACACAGTAGATTTTTATCTAACCATGCGAGCAAGAGGCAGGACCATTAAATGACCTTCCATTTGATGGCAGAAGATACAATACGCTTGTGTATCCACTTGCCATTCATACAAGAGAATATGTCAAGATTCTTGCGTGTATGTCAGCTTTGTGTTCAACTTAACTGGCCCAGATTTCACACGGAGTAACAGAATTTCTGAGCAAATTGAGACGATCTCAATATGATATCAGGTTTATGTGATATATTTGTTTGGTAGTGTGCCGTGAGATTTTTCTCATGTATAGTGAGTACTTTGACGCAGTAAAGATTGAGAAATACTGGTCTAAGGTATCTTAACGTCTGATTACGCAGGGGGGGAAAAAATGTGGCATTTTGGCTGTTTTACAAAACAACCAATCTGGGCCTTTTTAAACTGAAGGAAGTCATGGCTTGTTCTCTTGCCTGAATGGTAACAGGTGGATACACAGGTTTCTTGTACCTACCATCAAGTGGAAGAACATTTTATTGTTCTGCTTTTCGGTATGGATCGCTGGTATAGATAAACAACGATACAAGTGTAAATTAACAAATACATTCTTGGGGCCGCAATTAGTTGAATTTTGATCATTTTCAGTGGCACCCCTGATGATCTCTCACGACCAATATGAGGCCATCTTACCTCTCGAATGAAGTGTTCCTTGCGGATGTGTCTGCTTATGTATCGCACTGAGTAGATGGCCTTCTCCAGCATGGTGGCCCAGGCCTCGTCCTCCTTTCCATCGGAAGTGGTCTGTCCACCGCTGGCCCTCTGGCCTCCTCTCCGACCTCCAGATCGTGGCTTCACCTCGGGACTTTCAGGAGCCAGCTCCGGGTAGTGGTACCGGTCAATGTGACCACGCATGCACAGCAACCTCGGCAGCTTCTGAAGAAATAGGTTGCGAACCCACGGCGACATGGGGTGGTAGGTGGCCGACGAGCGGTGGTGAACGTTGATGACGAACACGGTGACGATGATGGAGAGTGTGACAAAGATCATGATGAAGAGCAGATACTCGCCGATGAGCGGGATGACTTTGGAAGACGAGGGGATGATCTCCTCGATGACGAGGAGGAAAACAGTGAGTGATACGAGGACAGAGGTGGAGAGTGACAGCTTCTCGCCTTCGTCAGACGGAAGGTAGAAGACCAGCACAGTCAGGAAAGACAACCCCAGACAAGGGATGATGAGGAAGAGCGTGTAGAATAACGGCAACCTCTTCAGGATGAAGGAGTACGTGAGGAAGGGGTAGGAATACAGGCCGTCCTTCCTGTTTCCCTTTGCGCCCGTGGCGTTGAGGATCTCCCACTCGCCATTGTCGAAAAAGTCCTTCCGGTCCACTTGGTCGTCAATCAAAACAAGGTCTACCATGTTGCCGTCGTAGGTCCAAGAGCCGAACTTCATGGTGCAGTTCTGGCGATCAAAGGGGAAAAAGGTGACGTCCATGGTGCAGGCCGATTTGTAACTGGCAGGCGGTGTCCAAGTGATGACCCCGTTGTACTTGACAATAGCTTTGGTCATCAGGGAGCCCTCAAACCGGCCATCAGCACTGAAGAAAAATCATAGTCACACAATGTCCATCTGGTTGGTTTTTGGGCTTGTGTAAACCAATAAAAAAATTAAAACACGGTTATGTAGAATAGTTGATGCATTTTAGAATGTTGGACTCCATATGCCACAGTCTGCACAGCAAAACTTTTTTTTCACTCGTTTATTTTTTTTTTTGTTGTTGTTGATATTGTAGTTTTGCTATTCAGTGTATGGAGTGAACTATTGTCAGCAGTCACAGCGGTGGTTCTCAAACTTACACCGGTAACCACCTCAAAAAAAAGACTTTGTTCTCCAAGTACAGTATGACCATAACAACCAACTTTAAAATGCGGTAGTGTAGGGGGTCCAAGTGTTCGTCATGATCGAACTAGATGTTATATTCCTAAAAGGTATTTCCCTTATGTTTTTAAGTTCATTTAACATTAGACACATTTGGAACATTATCACTGTGCTTAAATATAGCAAAATAAAAAAGTGTATCGAAATAATGATTCCATTGAAATCTGCCTTTGCAAAGTCTTGCAAAAAATTTGCCTTGATAGTTTAGGATAAACAGAATGCACTGTACTTAAATGTGAAATACAGCTGAACTATTCTTGACCAACTGTATTAAACTAAATAAAAAGTTTGAACCACGTGATGCAGTTTTTGAACATTTAATTTTGTGATTATTTTGCATACCATTAGAGGGAGCCCGAGTGCAACTCGTGCTACTGCACTTTGACAATCACCGCATTAACAACAAGGTATTCCTTCATATTTTCTTTTTTGTGCATGCTTTATTTGCCCTCTTGCATTTTTGTGGAAAAATTATGAAAATGTTGCATCTTACTTTTCGTACAGGACAATGTCTGGGAGCCAAATGTTTTCAGATGGAACTCGAATGGAAGTGATGCCTCCGTATTTGTCTGGATTCCAACGCAGCTTGTAATCAATCCACTGCTGCTCAACAGAAAAATAAATAAAAATAAATAAACACACACCACTTTTATTCATTCATCGCAGGCATCAAAATGCAGCTTAGGTCGTGTTTACTGGTAGTTACTTATGGTGGCTTCATGCAGAATTTTATTGTCATAGACAAACTTTGATTGGTGTGCTTTTTGCTGATTATGTAATGGAAGATAAATCCATCCATCCATGTTCTATCCCACATGTCCGCATTAGTGTTGAGCTTTTCAACGTTCACCAGATACTGTATGTGGTGAAGCGTGTGTATTATACTTTTTTTTGAACATCAATAAACAGATAAAGTACGAAAAATATTGACTCCTGCTTACCTGCCAAAGCCAAACATTAGTCGTCATCAACTGGTTCTTCTCATCCTGAACACCATGAAAAATATGCCGTGTGTTTATGAAAAGATTACCACATGTTTTAAAATTAACCAAATCAAAAAGACCAAATTAGTTTGGTTGTATTTGTATGGCGAGAAATTCATTCAGCATAGGCTAGTTGAAAATGACAACACCTTTGGAGTCATGGTGCGTTTAATTGTCATTTAGACAATTATACCAATCATTCACTTCATTGGGTTCACTTGCACAAGTGTATTGGATTCAATACAGCCGCAAAAAAAATAAATAAATGAAAAAAATCTGCCTTTGCATAGATTACACTTTGTTCGGTTTGTATTGACACTGTCAGAGATGTCCCAAAATGGAACAACAAATCTATTACTGTGTTTCAAGTGCAACATACTGCGAGGAGGATTTTTTTTTCTTTTTAGGGACACAGTTTGGATACATCTGTGAATTAAATCTCTTTAATGCACCTGATGAAATGGATGTCAAGTACGCAGTCTCATATTAGGCATGTTTAGGGTCGTACTATGACATCACACATCATTGAACTGGACTTGCAGCAACAATTTAAGAACCTCATTTGTTTTCCCCCATAGACTAACAAAAGGGCATGAAAACCTGAGGAACTAAATGAAGGAGGACAAGAACAAGAACACTAAAAATTGGGCCTTTTTACACTGAGATGCAGTGACAAGACAAAAACAGAGATTTAAAATCACAATAACTTAAAAAAAAAAGACGTGACTTCCAGCATCTGCAGGTTAGGATGTGTTTCCGATGAGCCCTGTGGCCATCACACTGAGCAGAGATGAAGCATAATCAAATAGTGAGCTTTGCAGCAGCCAATTAGGTAGGCTCAGGGGGACAGCGCAGACCACATGGTCACCACCCTCTCGCCCTCTTTCGTCCAAAATTCAAAAGGACCACCTGACTGAAGCGGTTCTTTCTCTCACCCAAGAAGGGGGCTTTGTATTCAGCTCATGGAGCAGGTGGAAGCTAAAATGGTTGGGATGAATATTTCACGCTGTGGAGCGTGGTTCATCCATTAGCATTCTCCATTTTCTTCCCTTTGAACAAGCCAAAGCATTTCATCCTATCAGCGGCAGCCCCTGAAATATTAAAAGGGCACTCCGGTCAGAGATGTGAGGCTTGTGGATATATGAAGGAAGTGTTCTGGATCTATTTTCAGGAATTCAGGAACTGAGACAATTCTAAACTCTGCCTTGACAATAGATGTTGGGACAGGAAGTGCATGACAAGATGAAAGACCAGAAATAAGCAATCTGGCCCACATGAAAGCAAAAGACTCAAGTGTCAAAACACTCATCTTCATATGCGAAGTTAAAGTTGAGTGTTCTTTTGCTTTTAGTTGTGGCTCAGGTCAGTGAGCTGTCTTATAAATATTAAAGTATGGCTTTGGTGCCATCGTGTGGCATCTTGTTGAGAAGGAACTATGTTGGAGTGAGTTGAGAAGTTTCACGTAGTGCTTGGCCACCATCTTGTGGTATTTACAGACATGTACTTCTGGATTTCTACCACTAGGGCAGGGCTATTCCCTGTAAACATGGATGACCCAGCGGAGATGGTGGCAAACCAGAACACAAATAGCCTGGAAGAAAGAAAGTCACTTCAGTGCGTCAGGGTGTGAGTGAATCTTCCGCTGTATCCACCCACTGCCACAAAATTCTGACTTGACAAAGATGACAGCTTTTTAAAACAACTCTTGCATGTCATAACATTGTGCAAGTGTACCTAATGAAGTGTAACTGGAAAGCAAGTTTACATTGTGAAGTCTAAGTTATGAAACAGAATTAAAAGCAGTGGTGTGTTTCCTCTCACCACGTCGACCAGCTGGGAGATCTTGAGACCGAAGCGGACTCTGATGGTGTCGTTGGCATGCTGAATGGGCCTCACCCAACGCTGGTAGCCTTGGAAGAGATTCTTCAACAGGGCGTCCTCCATTTCCGCCAAAGATACAAACTCATTTGGTGCTAGAATGAAAACGTCAGTGGCAGTGAAACATAAAAATCTAACAACCGTAAATCAAATGAAGTATGCATGTGAAAGTCTGGTCCTGAATTTGAGGCTGTTCTTGGATTGTGTTCATTAAAGTGAGCTAATGTACCTAATGAAATGACCACGGACTATGAAGAAAATAAAGCTATTATGTGAATAAATTAGTTAGTTTTGAGGTAAAAATTCATTCCAAGCATGCTCTTCATCAGGAAGACAATTCACTAGTAATACGATTTACTTGTCTAGCAAGGCTTATTTAAACTAGTAGCACCACCTTGGGCATACTCGTCTGCAATTGAACCTTTCAAAAAAAAGGAATGTCCTGAACTAGAAATACTACCAGGCCAACCTGGTAAGCATGTGCGAGCACAATTGGTCTCTTGACACTAATGGTCGCATGAAAATTCCTCTCTAGTAGTTTTGCCTCATTAGTAGCATGCACTTGTTCTGACGAGTGAGGAGCATACTCGTAGATGGACCATAAAAGGTTTACATTAAAAAAAACAACAACAACAAAAAACGCTGTGTTGTCATATTCCTTGTACAGGATAAATATAATCTGTGAAAATTTTCATTAGAGGTTGTGCCTGTGGTGAGTGTGCCCACAACAAACGACTGACACCTCTTAAATTGCGTCTTCCGTCTCTAATTGGTGGTTTTTTTCATCCAGTGAGGTGGTTTCTTGCATCTCAAATTAGAAGCACAAGATGGAGCCAGAGGTTGTTTTTTTTTTAATTCCACAGATGAAATTTATAATATCCGACTGTCAAGTCATATTGATTGAAAAATATGACAAAAGAGCTTTTTTTGGGGGGGGG
>CAAKHF010027706.1:21349-31349 GCA_901007745.1 Hippocampus kuda | reverse complement strand
CCCAGAAAGAGAATGTTTGTTCAACCATTAACATTGCATCATCAAAGAGAACAAGCCATTTTAAACACCGGTCAATAATTGGTGAGTACGTGTGTAAAGTGGGTCTCTTGGGATGCACTGTGGTTTTTAGTGAACCAAAGACGGAATATTGGATATACAGTACATGTGCAGTAGCGCTTGTACTGAATCTAATGGCATTGTGCGAGTGTACATAATAATAACCTGTGGGTTTGATGTCTCCCATATTGTCTCTAACATAGAAAGCATGTACTGTAGCTACTCAACACCGCAGGGCACCGTCGGCTGTGCGTGAGTGTGGGTAGTGTGTCTCAGTGCGACTTGACGTTGATGTTCACAGTGAAATTTGTCTCTCTTTCCCATTTAGTCAAAGAGATGTTGTATAACCATCAACCGCCTCTGGACAAGAGCGACAGATAATGAGGCGCCTTCTGTCACGTCACATATGCAACACATCACATGCGCTCAGAGCTGCAGTGACAGTTTCACGAGGACCTCGACTTTTGGCTGACAACATTGCATTGCATCTTCAACCTTTAACGGATATGGTGTACTGCACACGGCAGAGGATAATGCACCTTTCAACATTCATTATTTATCATGCACTGAAGGAAGTTTAAACGTATTGATGCTTAAAAAAAGAAACGAACAGCACAGTAGTACATGAGGACACCACTAAAACAAAGCACTCAGTGGATGCTGTCTTAAAGTGTCCATAATAACACAAAATGATCAAGCCATTCGTATTCTATACCACTAACGATATTTAGAGTTGAGGCTTATTCCCGCTGACTTTGGAAAAAACGGGGACGACATCTTGAACCAGTCGCTAATCACACACTGCAAAACTGAGGCCCCCGAAACAAAAACGAAAAGAAGAAATTAAATCGGGAATCCAGCAAAT
This sequence comes from Hippocampus kuda, assembly GCA_901007745.1. Taxonomy (NCBI): domain Eukaryota; kingdom Metazoa; phylum Chordata; class Actinopteri; order Syngnathiformes; family Syngnathidae; genus Hippocampus; species Hippocampus kuda. The sequence goes on along the minus strand of CAAKHF010027706.1, from coordinate 30,427 downwards.
TGAGAAAATTTAACTTCTAATAGAACAGGAACTTTTGACTTGGTGAGTATTCATACATACGTACATATACAACTTATAATTATAGAATCATGATATGTCTTATTTACAACTAAACCTATTTACTTACAACAATGAATAACTTACCACTATGAAAATGCTCAGAAAATCATGCTTTCACTTAGGTCCAAGCACATCTTCATGCTTGTTATCATATTTCATGAAATATTGACACATTAGGACAGCACCGTGGTTGGCTGGTGAGCACGTCCGCCTCACAGTGCGGTGGTTCGATTCCAGGCTCCGGCCTTCCTGTTTGGAGTTTGCATGTTTTTCCCGTGCCTGTGGGGGTTTTCTCCGGGTACTCCGGTTTCCACGCACATCCCAAAAACATGCATGGCAGGCTGATTGAACACTCAAAATTGTCCCTAGTTGTGATTGTGAGCGCAAAGGTTTGTTTGTCTGTGTGTCCTCTGCGACTGGCTGTCAACCAGTTCAGGGTGTATCCTGCCTACGGCCCGAAGACAGCTGGAATAGGCTCCAGCATGCCCGCGACCCTCGTGAGGATAAACAGATTAGAAAATAGATGGATGCATGTGTATTGACAGATTTCATGAACGTCTGGACACAAACGCACAAAAACATTTTTTTTCCTAATCCAGGTTTGTTTCGTTTTCTTTCAAGTAAGCAAGTTGATATTGAGTTTTATCCAATTTATTAATCTCAGGTGGATGACAGTACTCCAGTAATGGATAAAAGTGCAAAAAATAACATAAGCAAGACTAAAATTCACTTTTATTCAATTTGATTTAATTTTGTTGCTCTTGCCCCAAAATCACACCAGAGTTGTATTCACACATGTCAAGAACCACATTCCTCACTTAATTAAGATATCAATGGAAACCCCAATATCATTATAAACTGCCCAAATTTCAGGAAAACCACACTTTTTGTCAAACCAAGTGTCTACAATAAGTAATCATTACAATATAAATGACCAAGAAATCAATCCCCTGGATTATTTCACAATCAATCACTCCTGCAAGATGACCAAAATGGAGTTACCCGACTCAAAGCTCTGTCTCGGTCGTAAGGTTAGTTGTACTTTTACATTCAATTTTGATGACTGTTATGAAGATAAAGAAAACAGCACAATACTGCACTTGTCTCCTCTGTTTTATCAGTTATCACCCACATTTGTTGAGAGCTTTCGACTAAACATTAACCTTGGATCCTGACCGTAATTTCTAACCATCACTCGTGTCCACTGGTTTGTCAGTGACACACTCCCATCTTCCACAGGCAAAGCAAGGAACAATTGTGGTTGCAAAGACTGTAAATGCGCATCCAAGTGAGTGAACAATTTCTTCCCTTGATCCTCTGATGTCTCGTTTCCGCAATTTGCACTCAAATAGCCTTTTGTTTCTGCTTGACAGTTGGTATTGAGCAGGATGCTGGCGGTGATGAAACCCTCCATATTTCGTCTCCTTTGCATTCGCTTTCAGTTTTCAGATTGCAATTCTTGTCCATGTTTTGGGCTAACGTTTGATGATTCCTTTGAAATGTAAGTCGGAGGTTTGTATAACTGTCAGTCTATAGCAGTGGGTGCATCTCAAAAAGCATCCAGCCACAATTGTTTCTTGAGTTGTTGTGTTTCTTCCACCAGAGGATCAATTTCCTACACAAGGAAGCAACGTGGCTCAATTGCTTTGAGCCTCGCAGGGTGGGATCTGCTACAGGACACATTTTCCCACATGCGTTTGGGAGCTTTTGTTATGGCCCAATGAAACCAAGCTTGAACATTTTGGCCGTAATTCCAAAAGGTATGTTTGGCGGAATCACAACACTGCTCATCACCAAAAGAACATTACAAGTGAAACAGCGTAGTGGCAGCTCATGAAGAGGGGCTGTTCTTCTTCAGCTGGAAGTGGGGGCCTTCATCAACATGAAAGGAATCATAAACTGTTTGAAATAGCAGCCAGTTGTTGCACAAAACATTCAGGCTTCTGAGAGAAAGCAAAAAAAAAAAAAAAAAGGTTAATTCCGAACACATCCCACTAATAAGAGAGTGTGTACGCTTGTGCAAATTCATGTTTTTAGTTGTTTTATTTTTACTTTCATTCTCGAAAATATTTTTTAAAAATCAATTGAGTTATATAAGTTATAGGTCATGGTAGGGGTGAAAATCTGCTTTTAAATGATGTATTTTGTTCCCCTTTTTTCTACATTACTAGAACCCGTCATTTGAACAGGTATTTATATTTTCTTTATATCCGCGTTGTAAACATCATTTTGTGATGATGTCTTTTAAACTTCTCCTTTGTGAACACAAAAATAAAAGGAAGAATGTCTCTTCACAGTATCAGTAGACACGGGATGTTTTCACCACAAACACTATTGAGATGAAGTTTATATTTACATTTGCATGAAATGCTATGTACGAACCACAATACTAATTTCAATTTTTGGAGCTGAACAGGAGCAGTCTCCTTTATCCGAATATTCCGTGCTGGAGCCTGAACAGGTGGGCAGCCAATCGCAGGGCACCACCAAGACAAACAACACCCACTTGCACTCACAATCACAACCAGGCACAATTTAGAGTGTTCAGTTGAACTACCGTGCATGTTTTTGGAATGTGGAAGGAAACCAGAGTCGTGGAGACAACCTACGCAAACACGGGGAGAACATGCAAACTTCACACAGGAAGGCCGAAGGCCGGATTCGAACCCTGGATGTCTGTACTCTGAGGCGGACGTGTTAACCAGTCGTACAACGCATCTCAGAATGCTAGTCCATATTATTGTTACCTGCATTTAAAAAAGATTTAATTAGTGTAACAAAGCAAAGTAGTCCTACTAATAAAACACAGTGGTTAATTGAATTAAATAAAACTTTATTGTCGAATGTGCTCGCTGTATTTGTAATGCTGATAATCTCACTGGTGAGTGACCTTTGAGTCTGAAACCCAAGAAAGTGCCAGAAGCATTTTGTGTTGGTACACCAAAATACTCTTAATTTCTTCGACAATGTTCCTGTATTCATCTATAAATACGCATCCAGTCTTTCTGCACTTGTGTATGTGTGTGTGTGTGTGTGTGTGAGTGCACTCCCCCCTTACCCCCTCAGAATGAATTATTTAGAGGAGAGTCTCCTCGACTTATACACGGTCGAGCGGCCTCTGGCACGTACTGCTCCGCTCACAGTGGCACAAGAGACCCTAATTCGGCAACGTTTGCCGCTGTCTTACCCAACAGCACCACACACACTTCCCCGCTTCCACAGCTGATGTTCCTTTGCGCAACTTCTCCACCAGAGAGATCAAGTCTTTTGGCATTTGAGGCGATGCATATAATGCGTCCTAAATCAAAATAAAATAATATGTCACAATGTCATATTTTCCGATACATTGGATTTAAAACAAACATTGCGGATTTCCGCGATCTCGAAGCTGCACTATGTGTCCGCGGAGAAGACCCATGTAAAATATTCATCCATATGGCTGGCTTAATAATGTATTATCCCTCAATTTAGCACCAAGAGCTTTGCTGTGCTCAGCTTTGCTCCAACTGCCACCAAGCACAAGAAGTCCAGTTATTCGAGCTTTGAAAATATCAAATTTTCACACTTACAAATTCCGATTAATGCGATGGAGCAGCTTGTAGGAGGCGCCCCTTCTCCAACCCGCAGCTTGTCTGTGTCCTTCACATCTTTGCGGGGAAGGTGGAAAATGCATTACAGATTTGTTCAGGTGCTTAGAATATTCAGACAGCTTGTCTAGTTTACTATTTTAGGTTAGGTACTTATTGCTGGTTGTTTATTAGCAGGATTATGCAAATGCTTTTTTTATTTTATTTGTGGCAGGGTGCATGAGCTCAGAGATATCTTGTATGAGTATGACAAGTGTGGATCCAAGATTACATGACTGATGATGGGACGTTTTTTATGAAAAATATCTTCTTTTTTTTTTTTAATCCTTGAAGGTTTACACCAAGGTGCTGATCCATACTGTGATTATCTCGCCATGGCAGAAGGCTGCCATTTACTAGTTCCAATCTAATTGCCCATGTTTCTGAAGGGCATCTCAGTAAAATACACTGTGTCCAAATATAGCCGGAATCACATCACAGTGTGGCAGCCCGATGCTCATGTGACCAAGCCCTCAATGAGCCAGACCAACACTGATGGGATACTGCTTCATCTCTGTATTTTTAACTTGACTCCAAACTCTCTCCAGAAGTAATCCCCAAGCACATAGGTCTTGTCTCGCACCCACACAAACATACGGTGAAGCGCACACTTTCCATTTCTCACTTTGCAGGTGTCATGCAGTCTTCCCTGACCTCTGTCGAGCACACACACACACACACACACACACACACACACACACACACACACACACACACACACAAGCATGCAGGCACGCACATTGAACATGCTGCACGCAAGGGGGGATTAAGTGTGACTGGTCGAGTTGCTGAGAGCCACCGGGTGGACCCATTTGAAGTTAGCCTGCGATCAGACAGAGGGAAAATTTGTGTCTCTAACCACCAAGAACCTTTGTGCTTGTGTGTGTGTGTGTGTGTGTGTGTGTGTGTGTGTGTGTGTGCGTGTGCGCGCGCACATGCGCCAGTGCTGACAGGCACATTCAGGCTGTGCTGTGACCACCGATTGACAGAGGGAGGGAAGAAGTTTGCAACAAGTGCTGTGCTGTGCCTTTGCTATGGAGAGGACGCAAGGAGTTCACTTCTCCCAAAAGGCATCAACTTGTCTAAAGTGTGTGACCTACAGAAGTGATGCAATGTTATCAGGCAGAATTTGAAGCAAGAGCTATCAACAGCAAGTTAGGTAAATACAGCAATTAAGTTTAAATTCCTATGTGGAAAAAAAACTGAAGAAACCTAACACGACAGTAACTCGTCACAGTTGGACCGACCGAATCACTATTGGATTATTATTGTCACTTGCTAGTTCACGTTAAGTGTGTTTAAAATTCACAGTGGTGTGAATAAAATGCATCGAAATATATCGTTATTTATTGGCCAAGATTGCACAAACGTAAGTGGTCCTATTTGATGCGTAATACCAAGCAATTATGTTGAAAGAATTTATGTTAAACAAATTCCTGATTTGGAGTTTTCAATGAGCAACTTTTTCACTTGGACTGCGGCTTTCAATTAGCACTTAATTTAGGCTACACGAGTTCCATCACTTTAGTTATTATAAACATGCAATATTAAAATTGAGAAAATACTTTGTGCATAATACAAAAGTGTAATGTGTGCATAAATGAAAGCTTCCTAACACTGACTTAACAGCGAAGCAAGACCGATCTCATACGCTTTCACTTGAGTGCAGTTTGGTATAATTTTCTCTCATTACTTAGTCACCGCAGCCAATGCTGTGTGATGCATGAAAAAGTTAATGGGGTTGAAAAAGTGTTTTCGGGAAGACATTCCTGATATTGCTGTGGACTTTGCTTTTCTCCCCTTTACTCCCTTCTAACACAGAACTCCATCAAACCGATGAAACATCACCCAACCCCAAGTTTAATTTCCATGATGCAATCCCTAATGTTTCCATCCATGGGTGTTGTGCCCTGTACTAAATTCCACCGTGATAATCATTCTGCACATTGTGACGATGAAGCAAACCCATATAAAGCCACAGCTGTGTCTCCTGTTCACAATCCATGCATTCCTCACCTGTATTCCACAAACATTTGTACAATAAGTACAGCAAATAATATGAAAGATCATGCCGTCAATTTTCGAAAAGTAGATTGTCGCTATATAATGCTAACTTCATATCAGAACACCATTCTGTCCTCTACTTTGGCGTTATGAAGACATCGACTATGTTTACATGCCGTCAATATTCAGGTTAAAGTCAAAATTCCAGGTTCTGAAACATTCAGAATACCCCGTGCACATGCATAAGTAGACAAAGTTACTCCCGTATACAAGGTAATCGTGATCAATTGGAATATCCCCATCTAAACCGGGACGCTTGGACGTCATTAATTTCTCCAGTCAATAAAGGGCATCATATTCATGACTTTCAATACACTAAGAGAGCAGTTTCCTCCTCACCCCAAAAGTGTGGTTCTGTGCTGCGTCTGAGCTCTACCACGTTTGTTTATCTCTGCTTACGTATTTCCAGTGTGTTGCTCGCCAGACATCGCACATATAACTACTTCCTGTACTCAAAAGACCAGGATTGCTTGCAAACAGACCATGCGTAAAACACAAACCAAGTGTTCTGATACGCATCTTTATGACCAAATATTTGGGTTACAGAAGGAGTAATGAAAGGAATTATTCAGATTTCAAAACATTTGAATATGAGCATATGTGGTGGTCCGTGTGTGTTTACATGACTTGCACAAGAGGAATATTGCTAATATTCAGTTTTTGACAGGGTTATTGACTGCATGTAAACAAAGTCATTTGTGCTCTATTCAGTGTTTATTTGATCTACATTGTCATTTTGACCTTATACGTGTGAATATATGAGAAAATGACACTCAAAAAACATTTGAAATACAGTACAGTATTTACTTGATTTGAACAATTATCCCATAAAGACAACACCATGGCTGGTAGAGCACTTACCGCACATGAAAAGTACATACACATCTTGAGTCATACAGTATATTCAATTTGAGTGCTCTCTTATTCAGTGGTGCCGTGATATAAGAGCGACCCAATTTTTTCAGGATATGAAACATTGTTCGGTTGATTTTGTGCTTGGACTTCGAAGCAAAAATACGAGCACTGCATCGTGACAGTGAACTTGACTCACTTCACAACAAGGGGCAGTTGGTCACATACTGAAAAAGTCTTCAAAAAAGAGGCTTCAAGCTAACATTAAACCACAAAAAATTATGAACCCTGATTTTGTAGACAGTGCAGGTGCCCTCGGCATAAAAACTGGCGCATGCTAATTTTTGTGGTGAGGCAAGTCGAGTGAAGCATGTTTTGGAATTCGGCAGACCACGTTATGCCTTGTTGGACGTTCCGGCGGACCGAGGGCATTTTTCATTACACATCCCCGGCACAACTCACAATTTGGTGACAGAGAGTAGGCTGGTCTTAAGACCAGGTTCCCTTACCCCACGAAACTAAAGTGCAAGCTTCAGTCTTACCATGCGCATCGGTGGCTTTCTTTCTTTTGGTATTTTGGTGGCCTTTAGAAGTGGAGATAAGACACTGTGTAAGCATGCCCGAAAACAATTGACAAAGAAAATTAACATAGTAAAGAGACGCAATGCAGAGAGGCAGAAAAAACACTTCTGCTCATGACTCTGCATCCGTGTGGAATGACCTGAAAGCAGTTACAAACTACAAAATACCATCCCCCCCACAAGCAGTGGACAATAAGGGACTGGCTCACGATCTAAACATGTTTTTCTGCAGCTTCGAAAAGGACCCCTCTACTTCCCACACCTGCCCACCCCCATCAGAAACTACCTTATTCACACCCCAGACCGAATTCCCTGCCCTGGAGATCCACGAACAGGACGTCAGACAGCTCTTCAAGCAGCAGAAGATCAAGAAGGTCGCGGGGCCGGAAAAGGTGTCCCCTGAAAGTCTGAAAGTCTGCGCTGACCAGCTGGCTCCGGTCTTCACACAGATCTTCAACAGATCCCTATGCAGCGTGGCATGTAGATGCAGGAGATCGGCGATCTCCACTTGCAGATGTTATGGCCACTGTGAATGGGCACGTGGTGACCACCTTCCTCCCTCGATTGCACACACACAGATGCACAATCAGGGGTGGAAGCCTTTGCAACAGTCAACTTTACATCATCCGCAAGTGGAGAGCTTGCATTTCCTTCTAAACATACTTTGATCTCTGTGTAGACTGTGCCTCACCTGTGCTGAATTTAAAGGGAATGAGGCGAGTCGTTTTGATTAGCCGGGAACCAAGTCGGTTGTGTTCACTCCCACAACGGTACAAATGCCTATTTTTCCCTGCGCCCATCAATGAAAATGCCAAAAGACCGAAAACATCACCCATGTGCACAGTAAGCTTGCACTTTGCGCAAGACTTGCACTGAGAATGAAAATAGGGCTTGTTGTGAATAAACACACAGCAAAAAAAAAAAAAAAAAGTGTTGGAAAGTGTTTCATTCTTTCCATTCTATTTAATTATGTTGCAAACGGTGTATATTTATAAAGTAAAATATAATCATTTGCTATTTTTCCCAATTAAAAACATCTCTTTTTTGGGGAAGCTAGGATGCATAAATGGCATTTCCAGTCATTTCAATAGTGAAAGATTATTTGAGATACAGATATTTTGAGTTATCAGTATAATCACTGATGATTTTACAGTACTGGACCATACATCTGAGAGCACTTAAAAAAAAAAAAATCAAAGGAAAAGAGGATAGACACCGCTATGTGTCTCAAGGAAGACAAAGTGACATTCGTGGCATTTGAGGACAGAATCATTGAAAAAGAGAGCAGATGCTACTTTGTTACAAACAGTTTTGGGCATAGTACACTAGATGGCTTGCGTGCACATCATTGGGGTGAGGCCGGGGTGATTGAGGAATTCTGGGTAAGTCAAGTGCAGGCATGTGCCGTTGACGACGAGAGGTGATGACTGATGAGTGCCGGGGAGGAACAAGAGAAGGTGAAAGAAGACAGTCGAACGTGTGATGTGAAAGACTTACAGGAGAGACTTTTCCCACAGTGGGTGACCACTGAAAGTGTCATTCATTTAAAAAAGCTGATGAGTGGCTGGAGGAACAGCCCCAGAGTTCCCAGGACACACACCATCACAAACACCCACAGGAAGATCCGGTCAATGACCATGGCGACGTACTTCCAGTCATCTTCCACCTAATGACGACAAAGAAACACGTTAGCGGTAGTGAGTTATGTTGTATATACTCATAAGAAATCGTCAAATACAAATTTTAGCTGAGGTGTACAGTTTATTACTATGAGGTCAGCGCATCTCAGTGACCGTTTGTGCACGTGTGTGTGTGTGTGTGTGTGTGTGTGTGTGTGTGTGTGTGTGTGTGTGTGTGTGTGTGTGTGTGTGTGTGTGTGTGTGCGCGCACGCGTG
>CAAKHF010027706.1:0-12500 GCA_901007745.1 Hippocampus kuda | reverse complement strand
GCGCGTAAGTGAGGTGAAGCCAAACAATAAGCAAGGTCAGATCAGGCAAGAGACTAACGCTTGACACAGAAAAAGACAGATGTACATTTCTTTGGGTGTTTCATCTCCAGTGAACACAGAGAGATGTGTTGGATGAGGGGGGCAGACAGAGAGCCAAGAAGACCTGCAGGTAAAATGTGAAGTGGGAGCACAGCACGAGGGGGAGGGGAAGGGCATTAGGGTCAGAAACACAACACAGAACCATCTTATGATGGACAAAGCCAAACATGACTAAGCGAAGGTCAAAACATTACAAGGTCATCAAACCTGTCATATTCATTGCACACTGTTGCCATGAGAAACAGACAACTACGAACGTTTTGGGAAAGGGGAGTTGCTTTTGTTGACATCAGCAATTAGCAATCATCACATTATCATGACCTTTTGGGGCTTTTACATTTGTATGAGATACTGCAGGCTATCATTTTGTAATTACTCTTCTATTGTAGTTATTGCAACCCCACAAGGATAGATTTAAGACTGTACATTGGGACCGCTAAGGTCAGACAAGACATTCTGGGATGCTGGTCAGCCTCTGATATGATGGGCTTCTAATTTTCCTCTCGGCTAGAAAAAGCAGCACCTTCAAAGCACACACACACATGCACAGACGCCCCCCCCCCCCCACACACACACACACATTGATTTGCTGTATTGTTTTTTTTTAACCTTTTTATGTTTACCATTCTAAACTGTCATCCATGTATAAATAAACTAACCATTGCTAATATTGAAACCTAATGCAAAAGGGCCCACAGGGTTAAAGTGATGTGAACCACTAGAGCCTATGTGACGTTGGACACACAATTGTCCCGACCATTTGAGAATTACAAACTCAAAGTGTGAGAATCAACATCTTGGTGAGAGAACGTGTTGCACTGGCAGCTGCAGCTAATGGAGTGAGCGCTGCTAATGTCTTCTCGTGTCTGCAGTGCGGTCAAAACAGGGGAGGTGATTACACACAACATTAGCGAATCATCAGTGTTCACATGGGCGTGAGCTGACACTGTAAGTGGGTGCTAAGTTACAACCGGGAATGGCCATTGTGATACAGTCGGTCTTCATCATCATTGCGGATGTAGACTACAAAAATTCAGTGTGACATTGATCGGCTGTTGTCTAATCCCTTGGAGAAAGTCATACCTAGGTCTAGGAATACTGTATTGCAATGGAATATCACTCACAGTAGAAGCTGATCCAAACGGATTTTACTTTTTGGGGGAACGCTTGTTCGCTGAAAATCTTTTTTATTTGCTGTTGTTGTACAATAAAAGTATTGCTTTGCCTTCATGTTGGGACATCATAGTGCCACGGAACAATGTTGAAATTGATTGAGGAGCTTCATTTTGACAAAAGTCATGCTTTACTGACATCTTGTGGCATCTTGTTAGCAAGAAACTATGTGGAAGGTGTTTCCTTTGGACATGATGAGTAGTGCTTTGTTGGCATCTATTGACATCTTGGTGGCAAGCATCCATGGTGAAGTAAATTGAAGAGTTTTATTTTGACATAAGTAGCACTTTGCGACCATGCTGAGGTGTCTCATAAAGCTTTATGGAGCGGGGTGGGCGTTATTTGCATTCTTTTCCTTTTTGCAATAGAGCTCGGTCCCTATTCCCTGCAAATAACCGGGCTTCTGAAATGTGTACTCAATCGGACCTTTTAAGAAATGTGCTTAGCAATGAAATCAGTCTGTTGATTGACCATTATGTTACATATTTGCAAAAAAAAAAAAAAAAGAGACTGCAAAAAAAATTAGGTTTATAATGAAATTGTCTTTTAACAAACCAAGCAAAGATCACGTTACACCCGAGTCAGGCTTTGAGACCGCACCTTCTAAGTTCCAAATAGCCAGACATCCCACAAGTCTCAAATGCAGCACTGGCAGTGTGTGTGTTCATGTTGTAAGGGGCATAATGCAATTAATCCAATCCATGGGTGGTAGAGTGAGACCTCTGCTTCTGCGTGCAGTTGTAATTCAGAATGTGTGTATGGAAGTGGCATGGGTGTGGGGGGAGCGGGATGAGGGGCCTCAGTGGCAATAGTCATAAGGCAATCGTGATAAGGAGATCCAACAGCCCCCCGCATGGGCCTTAAGCCACGCGCAACCACACGCCTTCTCACTGATTGCCTGTCAGACTTCAATGCAACTTTATTACATCTGGGAGGGACACCAGAGAGCTGCGTGCTCGCATCAAACACACGGGAACATTTAAGTCTGGCAGAAGAGCAAACACGCTTGGTGACGCTGTGATGCAAGGAGACATCTCCTTTCAAGCACATCCAAGCCATACAGGCTTAGTGGAAACAAAGCTGCTCAAAAGGGAGAAACCAAAGCCAAAGGTGATTTTACTTTCCGGGCACGTAAAGCAGTGCTCCGGCCATGTTTCTCAACACAAGTTTGCTTTCACACCAAATAATTGTTTCGATAATATTTAACAGTATCAAAGTGATTTGTTCAAGTTATTTTTATTTATTTAATTTACATGGGGGCGGCCCGGTAGTCCAGGGGTTAGCACGTCGACTTCACAGTGCAGAGGTATGGGGTTCAATTCCAGCTCTGGCCTCCCTGTGTGGAGGTTGCATGTTCTCCCCGAGGCTGTGTGGGTTTTCTCCGGGTGCTCCGGTTTCCTCCCACATTCCAAAAACATGCATGGCAGGCTGATTGTACACTCTAAGTTGTCCCTAGGTGTGAGTGTGGGGGCGTGGATGGTTGTTCGTCTCTGTGTGCCCCTGCGATTGGCTGGCAACCGGTTCAGGGTGTCCCCCCCCTACTGCCCGAAGACAGCTGGGATAGGCTCCAGCACCCCCGCGACCCTTGTGAGGATGAACCGGTTCGGAAAATGAATGAATGAATTTATATAGCCTTCTGTTGTATTCTCCTTCTTTAAATTTGACCAGCCAGCTTGACATATCTCCTTGATAGGTTTTGTTACAGTACTAACAAGCCCCCCCACCCCAAAAAAAAAAAAAAAAAAAAAACAGTACATGAAGATAAAGGGTCAAGCCCAAAACCCACAACAAATCAGTTTCATGCCAGTTTGGCCGGACATCCCTCTAAGCTGCTTCATCAGGCAAACGGCTGTGGGCCGCTAAAACATATTATGCAATTCAGCTGATTTCAATCACTAAATCCTAAACCTTAAGACACCGTCTCATCTTCAAAATGTGCTGATGTGCACCATCACCAACCCACAGGCCGACTCACTTTTTTGAATGTCATAACTGCATCGAATATTAGCGCTTTGTGCCGCACACCTCCAAGCCACCAGAGTACGATTATTCGACGGAAACTGCTTGATGCTACTGACTGCAGATTCAGCGTTTCATCTCTTCTGTTCAAAAATTCTCCGATCATGAATGACAGGAGACAATATCATGTGCAGCGCACAATTCAGACCCCCCACTGTGAGTTCCTGTGTGGGTTTCTTCAGGCTATTACAGGTACACACAGTCCAGTTCAGAATCATCCTAGCCATCGAGGGACTGGGCAAAGAAGGAGAGGGCAGAATCCTTTTTTTTTTTTTTGGGAGGTCCGGGGTGGGGAGGGTGTTCCAGGTTTTAACCCAAATAACCAAGAGGACCACAATGACTCACAGTAGATGTCCTCTTCTTTGCTCTCTTTTGTCAGAATACTAACTTGGTGTCTACTGCAAGTAGTCATTGCCCAGTTACCTGATATTTTACCAATTTTAGAGGGGTGGGTGGTGGGAGGGGGGTTTTGTTGAGCCAGCAAAGTCAAAGCTATCAGTATGAAGATAAGAGAGGAGTCGAACACGTGCATCAAGTTCAAGGCTGTGTGTGATTCAATGATATGCACACAATGACTTCAGTGTGACAACGTGAAGTATTCAGCACTGCTCGCGAGGGGTGGAGGTGGGTAACATTATATTTATTTCTGCTTGGGTCTTTGAAAGTGAAAAGCTTAAAAATATCTGCACATAACAAAACATTCATAAGAACCAAAGCACTTCTTATCTCTGTGCTGCACTTCTTTCCTGGGGAAGACTTTGAATCTTTTGGCTGCAACTTTTAAAATCAGAGGTATTTAGCATGACCAGCGATTCCCAACAGATGCAGTGGCTATGTCACACCCTGCAGAGTTTGAGTGACAGGCTGAAAAAGCGCTGTTGAAGCAGTCAGAACACCAAAATTAACATTATTGCTCCTTAAGAATGTTAATACATGTACCGTATATATCATCCGCAAAGATGCTCATCATGCTGTGGACTTTCTATTCATAAGAGAAGATCATCTCCTGGGAACTTAGCTTCACTTAACTAAATTAAATGAAATTCAGGAAATTAAAATACCACTTCTGAAATACTGAAATGGCCCTCAGGGAAGTTACTTTAGGAACCCATGAAAAAAGTAGCTATTTAATTTTAAAGCACACAAAAAAATCTGGTGGAACCACATATCTGAGAAATCATGGACCACCTTAGTGACTAATTTAAACCAACAGAATACATTCCATGTCAAAGTGAATGTGATCAATATAAAATACACTTACTTCCTACTACTACAACTCATGTTTGTTTTGACAAAATTACATTTTTCCTGCATGTACTGTTCAACGTGAGTCGCCAAGACATAAAAGGAACATATTGGCTCTGCAAAGTCATCATTATTCAGACAAAGAAGGTCTGAGTATGTCCACTTCAAAATATCAAATATTTATTCGATACACCTACGTTTTTGAGTAACAGCTGCCGATGCAATTTCAGTCATGAATTGAAAGGGAAAAACAACCAAACACGAATAGAAAATGAAAGCATTCACAGGGAGCAAGGAGCAGACACTCACGCTGAACTAAGCCAATGGTAAATGAATGGCCATCCCATGTGTGGAAGGATCTATTAAGCATCCCAAAGTAAAATATAAATCATCCAGTTTAGAGACATTAGAAGATTGTTCAACACAATACGTTCTGTCAAGCAACACAACATCGCTTTCACATTGAGGGCCTCTTTCCTCTGCCTAACAATGACCTCTGGCCTGTGCGTTAGCACGGGGACCCACATCCCTGCAGATCGCATCAACATCAGCCGTGTTTGGATTCATGTGTTCTATACGAACGATAAGCTGCAAAGTAGCTTCGGGCATTGAGGTATGGATGTGTTTATATCTCCTCACTGTCCATAACATTGAGGATAGTTGCATCTGAATGAGGGCATGCGTAAAACATGTACACAACTGCCAGAGAGAATGGCAATAACAAAGTCTCAGTTTGCACTGGATTGCAGGGGCAGAGCTACGTCGTGGCCAAGGGGGGCTATGGCCACTTCTTGTCACTCTCTGGCCACCCCCACACCAAGAGGAAGACTTTGACACCAGTGACTTTTCTGCCATTTTCACATGAATGACCCCTTGAGACCCTTCCTAAACCTCTTGATATACAGCAAAATCACAATTGACGTGAAGACAATTTTTAAAAGGACCTGCTTTCAGTAGAGAACATATTATTCTTGCAGTTAATATCAGCCAAATTCTTATTTTCATATCATAGAAGGCAAACAACATGGTTGAGAAGTCACTGTTTATTACAACACCCACAGTCACGGTTTCTTTAAATAGACTACACACAAATACCACTCTTGCACACACACTCATAATACCAACAGGAACAAAATGATTTAATTATTATTATTTTATTTTTAAACAGCAGCAACAAAAAAAATGACAAACAACCATCCACGCCCACACTCACACCTAGGGACAATTTTGACTGTTCAATCAGCCTGCCATGCATGCTTTTGGAATGTGGGAGGAAACTGGAGTACCCGGAGAAAACCCACGCCAGCACGGGGAGAACATGCAAACTCCACACAGGGAGGCCGAGCTGGAATTGAACCTAGGTTGAGGCACTAACCACTGGACCACCGGGCTGCCCCACCTCAATTACTCAATAATATTTTTTTAATTAATTCTTTTTTTTTTTTTCGCTTCACTCGAGAGTCGGCGTAGTAACACAAAATTTGGCCTCACGCCACAAAGCAATGGCTCATAACTTGAAAAACTCATACATTGGTCGAGTCACAAGTTAAGATACCACTGTAATTGCATGGAATGGGGTTGCTAAATGGTAAAATATACTGTTAAGAAAAATAAAGGGAACACTTAAACAGCACAATGTAACTCCAAGTGTTCCCTTAATTTGTTTTTGTTTTTTATTTTGCGGTTTTTATATTTCCCCAACAACACGAGGGAAACATCAACAGCAGACCTTCAAATTGAGTAAATCCCTTCTTTATTCCCATAAATGACCATCGATTCCCATGGAAAAGTTGAAACTACAGTGTCGTGGAATTTTACAAGCCTCTTCACTGTATCACAGTGACTTGTTTCTCATCCAGTATTTCCACTCCAACCCCATGATAAATATGATATAAATGTTTTACCTTCAATTGATTTGTGATGCATCAACTGATGGGCGACTTGTCTTTTCTCATCCCCGTATCTATAACATCCTGTTCAAGTTTGGTTTCCAGCTACACTATATCTTGATCTTCCCCATCTACAAAGAATGCGTTATATGGATTGGACATAATTGCGCAATTCCTTCACTTTGCTTCCACACAACTAAAAAACCGACTCCAACCATGGAGCCAATTCTCTGCAAATTCACTCGAAGCAGTGGCATGCGTGTAAATTGCTACTTTTGGGGGTTGTTTTTGCTCTGTGAGTGCACCACCACCACTCAGTGCGCTTACCTTGCGCTGTCATGAGGACCAGCAGGAGAACGACGCTTGTTTTCCCGGGAAGACTCATGGATGCATCGGGCAATCTGGGGACGTTCTTCGGGATTTGATTTGATGTCCTGTCAGTGATCAAATAGGGCAACCCAGCCACGCTTTAGATTAAAGAAGCATTTCTCTTTTACGCGCCGCGAAGGAGAGCTTTGGACTCGCGGTGCGCTTGACCAGGCAACTTCGGCGCCTCCCCTCCTTTCTCGAGCACTCCCTCCCTCCTTAGGTCGCTCTCTGTCTCTCTTCCTATCTCTTCTCTCTCACACAGCCATCGTGACTCAGAGGTGGTAAGTTCGCAGTCACGGTTTCCAAATAATGCCCGAGGACGCCCAGAGGTCTGTTAAAATGCTCAAGAAAGCGTTACGCATTTGGAGTTGCGTGCGTCTGTTGGTGTTTTTTCGACCAACATGGTTGCCTTTGCGTGCGCGACAAACTAGTTGTCCACCCGATTTCCATAAAACTTTAGTAGGAGCCTAGAACCAAGTAACTAACACATCACACAGATTCCAAGTAAGTGCCATTGGGAGCGTTTCAGGACTGTTTTGTTTCACGTTCCACTGTAATATGTGCATTTAAATGGTTGGAATCCGTGAATGTTATTAGACTGAGTAACAATTTAGTTTATTATCATTTCTTGTATAGAACTTTTTTTGTGTGTTTCTCTCAAACATAAACGGTTTTTTTTTTGTTTTGTTTTTTTATTAACTGCACTATTAGAGAGTACTCTGACCTGCATACACCAATAGCTAAACTGGAAACGACCCATTTAGGCACTTAATTGATTTTATGCAAACTGCAATTCTTGGGCAGCTTAAAGCATTAGCAGCTCTGTAATAGAGCTGTGCGGGCTGCACTATCCATCCCAATCAAATAATGGAAAGCGATAATTGCATTGGGGCACTATGCAAAAATGCATTGGATTCATGGCTAGCCTATTGTGTCTCCTTACTGAACAATTACGGAGTTGCTTTGTTAACGTCCGACATGGAAATCCTCAATAGGAATATATTACGTCGAAGTGTATCGTATATGCTAACTCTGCATTTAGCTTTAAAAGGAGATTCCAAGACAACCATGGACATAATGAAGAGCAGTCCTGTATACTGTTTCATCCTAAGTAATCCAAAAAGACATGACAAAACACAATTTCTTGTCGGCAGCCGTTCAAGTGTTCCGCATAGAAACAGGCGCATCTTACTTTTGGTGCCGGCCGAGTCTAAAATCTAGTCACTGTTAAGGTTTGTATGTGACCCCAATTGCATGACAACAGGCAAGTATGGTGGAAGCCAACACTTGGCGTTGTTAATTAGAGTCTCTGCAATGTCACTCAGGGAGAAGCATGAAGAACCCACAGGGAAATGTCCACACAGGAAACGAAAACTGCAGGTGATGCCAACAGAGCTCACTACAGGTGGTGACGGCACAAACTTGCGTTGAGGAACGGTTTGGAAGCCAACTTTTGCCAGTCTAAACGAGCAGATGGGCTACAGGTGGGTGATGAGCTGGCGAATATCAGGTGTGAGGTGCAGAGCGCCCTGGCTGAGGAGGCTGCCTGGCAGGCTCCTCCCTAACAGTCTCCTTTTTATAACCTCATTTGCAGATGCGCCGGGGGGCGTGTAAATTCAAAACGCCTTCGGTCCCCAGAGCGTGAGTGTCAACCAAATTCACAAACATGCTATACTAGACTTAACCCAGCAGGAAAATTAAGATGCATCCATTTTTAAGATAAACGCAGTCTACATTCTGCGATCAAATTATCAGGTGCATCTGGGGCGAGGCAGCTCCATGCGTCGGAATGCCAAGAGAGACGCAACCCAGCCCCAAACACGGTGGACTAGACTTAAGCCGGCATCGAACTGAAGATGCGGCCGTTTTTACGCTGAGCACTGGGGCGCCTGCCTAAAAAAATAGGGCCTGGTAAAACTACTATCTTACTCCTGGCACAGGTGATGTAAAGAGATTTTGGTGTATTTGATTGACATGCAGGCAGACAGATTCGGCACTTTGCGGCCATGTGTGGTGGATGTCATCACATTTCTTGAAGGCAGTGTAGGACAGTCACCGAATCATCGTAGAAATCAGTTCATTGACGAATTACAATCATTATCATTTTTCAAATATTTTTATAACACCCCTGTCACTATTTGGGGGGGTTGGGGGTGCTATTAAATTACACACACACAGACGCAAAGGGGTCTCCAGTTGCCCACGTCACATGCCTTCATCTTGCAGTTTGCCTGTATGAATGCAGTTAGCACTATTTCAGTATCTGCAAGTCAATATCGGCGCGTGCACGTTTAATGCAATAACTTTTGATCAACTCGGTGCACTCGTCTATACCACTTCAAATTACAAGCACGATAATAAACATACTGTTAAATGAATGCAGTACATCTGTGAATGTATGACAACTCTGCAATTGTCTTCAGTCTCCATGCATGCAAGGAGACTGGAGGACAAAACAGGAAGTGACAAGGACTTATTTTTTTGTAACATTCCCTGGCAGTTAGTATGCTCTGCTCTGGATAACCCCGAGGTCAAAGCCAACATGTTGCATCCACTAACAATGTAAGGATATGCGCACGAGGGGCACTTGTATTAAATTTGACACAGTGTTTGCTGCTCCATCACATCAGACAAATGTTAGTGTCACACTAGTCTCATGTGACAACTAGATCAGTGATTCCGATGCAATGTAAGCTCCTGCTCCGCTGCATTCCTGGCAGCAAGAAGGAGCTTCGCACGTTTCGTTTGCAGCTGGAAGGTCAGCAACCACGAATGTGACGATCAGAGAAACTGCTCTGTCCTCAAATTTAAGCGCAATTAATTTTGTTGTTGGGAAGGCAGGTCAGTCAAGGTTGTTGTCAGGGGTCTGGGGATCGGAGGCTGCGCTGATTCCAGTTAGAGGGCTCCCGGCTGAACCAAAAGGGGGGAAAAGCAGCAAGGTGCAAGAGTGGCCATAATGGATGTGATCTTGTGCATTTGCATGCAAATAGCCAAGCCGTTTAAAGCATTTTGCATGTCATCCTCAATGTAAAGCTGTCGCCTGTCATTTAATCCACACTGCCTTCAAATGTGAATGGATGGAAAACATTTCATGCCTAACAATACAGACCATTAAGTCAAAAGTCACTTTAAAAGAATATAATAACGCAGATAAAGGGTTGTTGGGATTAGGGTAAAAAATGATGATGATGATGATTCTTACTTTTGTTGTTAATTGCACTTTTTGCCAATTTATTTTATATTATTTTGTTTCATAAAATGCACAACACTATTAGTATTCATGATATTAATACTCTGGGCAAAAGAGTACTGTTATTTATTATTTAAAAAGAAAACTCACTGACAACAAATATTTAGTAAATTCAGCTCCACTCAGATTACTCAAGTAAAGTCAAAGGTGTGAAACTCAAGGCCTCATGGCCAGATCAGCCACGTCAATTTAGGTGGCCCGCGAAAGCAAAGCATGTGTGTCAGATGGGACGAGACCTGCTCGGACTCCAGACTGTTTGTCCGTTGGACTTGGATGTTTTTCTACTTCCAAAGAAACTTTGTCAATTTTAAGTCAGGTCCCAGAGTATTGGTTATCTTCAACCCCCACCCTACCCCAACCCTACACCACTTCATGCACCCAGTGTCCTGTTAATATTAGAGTAGCATTCAATAACTGGCCAGTCATGCCGATGCTGATATAAGTGATAGTTTGAAAGCGAGCAGCTGCACGCGTAATCACATCTCGATTATCAGATGTCATGAGCTGAAAGGAGCAGAACCTCAGCAATGCAGGAAATAGTCAGGTGCGCCGTGAGCCTTTGACCTTCTACCCTGTCTTTTTGGTCCTTGTCTTTGTCGTTGTGTGGTCACACAAGACAGATGAAGAGCAACAGGCAAATAATGGAACAGCTCAGAGCAAGCAGAAAGACCTCGAGGCCCCGATGCAGGCGGCCACAGGAAGCAGAAAAGGCCAAGTAGTTACATCACTGAGAGTCGGACAGGACTGTCCTCGTCCGTCTGCTTCATCGTGCAACTCACTGTGGTGTTGGTTCTTTATTTTTATATCTTTCTCTCATTAAACATTTCCTCCTTCGAGGCTTTCTTGTTCATGCACACGTCTACTATTATTTTGGTTGATTGTACAGGGTGTTCATAAAGTCTGTACATAAAAAAAAAGCATACTTCTTAAAATAAAACAATTTTATTCAACTGTAATGTTGATCAATTCTATTTTCAACTTGATTTCCATCATTTTCATAATTATTCATAAAGCATATGTATTGTCTATTATTATTGATATATCCTCTCACTTGCTGTGACTTCATCGTAGTGGAGGGGTTTGAGTGTCCCAATGATCCGAGGAGCTAAGTTGTCTGGGTCTTTATGCCTCTGGCAGGGTCACCCAGGAGGGATCAGACCAAGGAGAGCTCAGAGACCTTTGATCATGAATATGAAAAATGGATCCGCTTTTCCCTTGCCCAGATGTGGGTTACCGCGGTCTCCCTCTGGAAGCAGGCCTGGAGGCGGCGCTCGAAGGCCAGCGTCTGGGGCCGGACTGGGCTCAGCTCGAAAGGACAACGTGGGTCCTCCTTCGCATGGACTCATCACTGTGGGATGGGCCAAACAGGTCAGTTGTCAAGTGTGTGTGTGATGGTAGTGGACCCCAAAAAAATCAGGGAGGAAAGAAAACCAGGGAACTAAATACAAACAAACTGACAAGACGACAAGGAACACCTTGACAAGATACAAAGAGTTGAGGGAGCGGATTGGTTAACACAAGGGACCCGGATGACAACAGGTCGAAACCAAACCACATGAGGAAAACAAAAAGCACACGAGGAAACAAAATCAAATGTAATCTAAACAAAAACAGAATCATAACATCAGATATGTAGTGAGTTGGGCAGTATTTCTTGCCATTCTCATTTATTATGTTGTATATTTATATTTTATTATGCAGTGCGACTTTTCTTTGATAAGATAAGATAAGAAAAACATAAAACATGCACAACAACATTATTCCCCCAAAAAGAGCAAAGTAGGGATATTGGAACACACAAGTGACAGCATAAAATGTATGCCTTTTTCATCCATGTGCAGGACTTGACCTATAACCCCACCATCTAAACCTTCTTCAGCCTTCTCGCTCTAATCCCAACGCTCCACTGTCACCACTTTCTGATGGCCCATTTAAAAGAAAGCTCTCAGCATCTTTTCTCTTGTCCTCTTCTGTCAGTCACCCTATGACCCTCAACCTTAAGGGAAGCCCCCCTTTCCTTCTCTCTCCTAACTGCTTCCTCCTCTCCCATCACATTCCTGCGGCAGTAACCCCACTGCCTCATTTATTCCATCTATCCCGTCCTGACTAACTGCTGTCTGTGCAGCCATTTGGTGGCCTCCTGCAGCCACTAGTGGCGGATACTTACTCCTGCTTGAATGGCAAAGCTCTTCATTAAATCATGTTGGTTCCCACAAGGCTTTCAGAAGCACACATTCGGTGATGTCAGAGTTTGACACTCTTGAACAACACTCATTTCACTTTAAAAGAGCAAAGAAAGCTTCACTTTGTTGATATTCAATGCAATGCTTTGATTCTCTCCTCTTTCATCTCAAACTGCTTCAAACAACAAAGCGTGTGCCGGAAAAGTGGTTAGGACTGCACGACTGTCCGTGTTTTATGTTATGTGTTGTGTTTATTATTTTACTTTATGTTAA
>CAAKHF010027702.1:2390-20091 GCA_901007745.1 Hippocampus kuda | reverse complement strand
GGGGGGGAGGGGGGGGGGGGGGGGGGGGGGGGGGGGTTGTACACTACAATGCTGTGAGGGGATTTGCGCCATGTGCGTGACTGCAAGCGTGTGTCCGGGCTGAGTGTGGAGCGTCCAAATGTCCCCCCACGGGGGGAACTGGAGAGCGCGCAGGTTTCACCTCTGTTGATTATTTGGCGGCTATACCCCAGCGAGTGTAATTTTCGATGGCGATTAGACAGATTTAACTCCGATTAAAGAAGATTAGGTAACCCTAGATTTTTAATCCGGAGGAAGTGAGGTGAAATGGGGTCTTTAACCAAATTAAATGCCCACGACACACGCCATGGGTGAGGAAATAAAACGCTTGATCGGAGATCCACTGGCGATGATCTCGATTCCCCCCCCCCCACCCCCCTTCAATTCCATCGGCAGACACCCTGGCCGCTTACAGCCACAGGTGCTCCAAATAGAACCCATCATAAAAAAGGCAAAGGGGGGGGGAGGGGGGTGGTCATAGTGAAGTATTGAGCGACTCTGGGAAATAAAAAGTAAACTCACCAGAAAAAAAAAGTCTATTTTAGCTCCATATTACGAAATTCAGGTCATCAGGTGAAAATGAACGTTAATTATTAGTGTCGTCTTGAACTTACTTTGTAGTACACTCTTATAAATTGTAATGTGAGAATAAAATCAACGATTTGGCAATCATGGCGAAGAGCAGAGATCCAATTATTGGCATGATGCAAGGTTTCATGGTAACAGGGAAATGATGCCGATACTTGCCACCGATACTTAGGGCAAAAAAAAAAAAAAAAAAAATCTGACATCAACTCCTCCTCACCAGTAGTTGGCACTACAATGAGCCGGTTTGACAAAATCGGCGAAGCATCACGTGCATCAGAAAGAATGTTCTGTTCACAATTATTTTGGCTTTGACTCATTGGAAATTTTAGGTTCTAGCGGTATCCAGACTCGGTATCGGTGAATACCTACGAGTGAGTACTAAAAGTGGTATCAACCATCTCTAAAGAAGAGTCATGATGATCAGAGAATAATAGAAACATTACAGCCATACTTTAACTTTGTACAGTCATGAGAATAAAGTGACGAGGATAGCTACGACGTAACGTGCACGAAGATGTAATAAAGTCGCGAGTTAGAAGAAATGCATCTTAATGTGACGAGAAGAACGGTAAGGTGATAGCGGGAAAAAAATTATTGCATTCAAGAATAAAGTTATAGTCATCGTAAGGTTACTGGATTGAATAAAAAGCGCTCCGCTATGATGATTGCCATCAAGTTACGATGGTTAAGTCATAACGTTTTGACAACAGGGTCGTACTGATACCATCCTAAAGTCCTCATATGACGAGAACATTTGGCAACCATAATTCGGAATATGAACACGATTCTATTTGTGGCTCGAATACCGCTCCGTAGCTTTTTACCTTTAATCAGCCAGAAAGATTGGACCCGGGCTATTTTGCAGTCTGCCACGTATTTCACGCACACTCACACCTGTTATGTTGGTGCTTGCTGCAAGGAAGCTGATTACTTATTCATGAACTTTACAGCAAGACCCATTTTCACACATACGCACGCGCGCGCGCACCCGAAGACGCGTGCACACTGACGTCACAATGTAATGTACTATTATTTCGCTCGTAGTTTACATGATCGCGTTTTTTTTTTTTTTTTTTTGAAGTCAAGAGTTTTGGATGCGGTTACGGTTATCCACAACAGCAACGATTATTTTTACGCTCCATTGTGATGCTCAACAACTTTCGGATGTTGCGCGGGACACGCCAAGTATCTCGGTCGATGTCGTTCACGATGCTGTGCTCGGCAGACGACACTAAAAACACTTCAAATTGAGGCACTTACTTGCTAACGCACGCACGCGTTGTGAATGGAGTCACTTTGTGGAGGAACCCAAACATATTACGTTTCATCTGGCGATTAGCCCGCCTCTTCGGTGGCCAAAAAAAACGTGCCTTTAAATGAAGCTGCAGTAATAAACTAACCACCAGAGGGTGCTAGAACTGCACAAATGGAAAATAACTGGCCTATATGACAAAGGTGCTGGTTTTAATATCGTGACATGACGACGATATCGCGGGGGTACTGCCGATATCGTTACATCCCTAATCGTGTCATCACGTCACGAGTTCAATTCACCACCGGTGTGAACCTACAATGACAGTGAGTTTACATTAGGTTACAGTGCCACCTGTTGGCTTGGCATGCATTTAAATGACTGACGTTGTGTTTTCTTTTGCGCTAACTCAGTTGGAGAGTATTTGGAGTCGTTGGAATGGACCTTCTTGAATGTTTTTGTATCTCGTCTCCCTGCACGAATCGGGCCTCGAACTTGCAACGAGAGGACAGAGGCTGGAGTCGTGGCGTCGCATTGTGCGTGAGGGTGGGAGCAGCTGCGGCGGTGCCTCCTACAGCACATTTGAGCTGATGCGAAGCATTTTTTCGGGGCGCCGCGCTAGCCACATCAGAACCATTGTTTGGCGTGTGCGAGAGCAAGTCTGCCAATGTGCCTTCTGCATGCAAAGCGGGCACTTCAAAGCGGCACAACACTCCGAGCACATACCTCATGCCGGACCCACACTTGAGCCAGTCCGCCCGATGTTTCCAGCAATGACCTCAAGGTCGGCTACGCTGCCTGCATCGTTTGACCAAAAGGGGCCGAGCCGAGTTGCCTCGTTCCAACGGGTCAGAATGAGTGACAATAGGCAAAAATCTGGTCAGACTCAAGCAAGTGAGTCAGAAAGTGAGACGGCCAAAGCCGTGAGAGGTTTTTTTTAAACGACATTGTCCCCATACCAGACATTCCACAACCATGGTGGCTGGCTGCACTGCGGCTGATCCTGGAACAGCGCGTTCCTCGCAGCAGTAATCACCTCGCCCGGCCGCAAGCGAGGGAGCTGCAGCATCAACCAGGCGCAGCTTTTGAGCCTGTCAATTAGCACCCTGGAATTCTTTTTGCAAAAGGCTCAGGGACATATTTTTCCTCCTGGCCTCCAAAAACAAAACAAAACAAAAAAAAAATACCCAAAAAAACCAAAGCCCACCCTGGTTTCTTTGACTTCGGCGGCCCCTCACAACCTCACCATGTTGTGTAATATCTGCAAAGCTACCCATTGGGATCGCAATAAAAGGACACTGAAGAAACCACAAGATCACTCTGGGGAGTTTGATGCGTGTCAAGAAGCCGAAGACCACCCCCCACCCCCGGCTCCTTCCCTCCCTTTTCTTTCCCATGGTGGTTTCTCCCTTTCCCAGCACACAAGCCACACACTCTAACAAGCATATGGGCTCGCAATGACACAGGAAGGAGACGGCTCCAATCCAAGCCAACAGTTGGAGACGTTCCTTCGAAGGTGAAGCTGGATTTCAGCCCCCCTGGCGGCGCTGGCCCCACGCTGCCTGACTTAAAGACTTCCTGCCCCGAGCACGATCCCCGCCTTCGACGTGGACGTCTTGTCGTGCGTGCTGCCAACTTGGCATATTTAGCCTCAGAGATGACAAAGGCGATGGCTGCCAAGAGTTTTAATTAAGACCGTGGTGAAATGGGGGAAAAAAAAAAAAGGCACACGCAGGTAATGACTCCTCTGCCTGTTTCTTCGATCTCACAAAATGTGATTAATTATCACTAGCTGCCTTGGACAATTAATTACATTTAATAGGTAAATGCCGGCGGAACGAAAAAAAAATGGTGTTCCAAGGGAGCCCATCCAAACCCTCTCATTGCCATCCTGGCCAGCCTATTTGGAGAAAGCTTCCAAATTTAAACAGACAGAGCTCATCGGATTGTAGATGTGGATTATCAAAATGACATTGCTCAACGTTTGCTATGTTCATTCACTAACCAGTTCGACGTTGACAACTAGAACAAAAATGAAACAAATCAATCCAACTCAGTTATGATGACATCAAAATGCATATGCATTCTAAATAAAACCTGTGCTCCGCCTACAAAATCTCTCCATCAGCTGGATGTTTATTATGTCAGTTAACCGAATGAAAAATACACTTTTCACTCGATGATCTCAAACATTCAGATTTTCCCTGTAGTTTTGGTTCACAAGAAACGACCACAATAACACCTCAAAGGGCAAACACTGGGACGTGCGTGGTATTAATCCTCAAGAGCCGATCGAGCCTCGTCAATATTGTGACGCTGCGCGAATTCAGAGAGGGCCACTCGACGAGTCGGCGTTCCTCCAAATAAAGCATGCGGCACATATTGCCTCTGGCAGGGACTTGAAGGCCTCACTTGTGCATGTCAATGGTTGGCTGCGTCCACGAAAACCGAGTAGGCCCGACGCCAAGACACTGATTAGCCCGGCAAGGCCTCCATTCTCCCGCCGATGCGGAGCGGAGGTGCAGTGGGAGTACGGCTCATCACCAAAGAGCACTGTGCTAAACACAAGTTTAAGTGGAAGAAAGCCAGGAAACTGTAGAGTACCCATGCCGGACATAGAAAGCCTTCGGCAAGGAGGCATCTGCCTCTTTAATGCATAATTCAGGCCGAGCTGAAACATCGCGCTTTGGTCCCTCAGCTTGTTGGAAAACATCCACCAGATGATCTGGAATCACTGGCCATCATCTTGACGCAGGAGCCACATCATTAGGGATAGCTGCTAAAAGATCGGTACGAAAGCTTGATGAACTACAGTGATCCCTGACTTATTGCGGTTAATGGGGACCGGGACCACCCGCGAAAGACGAATATCTGCAAAGTAGGGTTTGAGTAACCCACGTGATAAGACATAAAGGAGGTTGCTGGGCGGGGCTGCACAGCCAATCAGCTCACGGTATAAATCCACTCGTGCTGTCATTGGTCGACGTCACGCTGGGAACCAGTCAAGTACAGCCATATACAAAACCCAAAAAGTAGTTTATCATGCCAAAGAGACCGGCTTGTTCCTGTTTGCAGACTAAATAAGTTAAGATAACAGCATTTGAGAAAGAAGTGAAGTTACCCGCCTCAGGACGGCGCGCCCGTGACGCGTCCACAGCCGCTATGACAAACCACCAATCGTCATCATGACTCCTCCAATTTCCTCGGCATACATTGGGTGCGTTTCGCCAACTCTTTAGAGGTTCGTGTGTTAGGTCACTCCCTAAGACAATAAAAGGCGGGAGATGAGCAAAGTGTGTCCAGAGCTGTTCGGAGACTGTAATGGATTGTGCTCAAGTAAGACAACTCTGCTTGAGTCCTAGTCTGTCTTGGGTTTTCAAGTTTGTCTTAAGGGTCTGCGTGCCTGACAGACCTGACAACTGTCAGGGAGAGATAGTGGTTGACTTCCAACTTCCTGTGTTTTTCAACCATTATAAATTCTGTATAGTTATTGTATTTGTTCCAGAATGATACCTCTCCACAAGTGATATCAACTCATTCAGTACCAGCCAATTCTGGACCAAGTCTGAAACGACGTTTAAAAACGTCTTTGGGAGTGAATGAGTAAGTAACATTATTCCACGGCACGACATGGACGAACGCGGCTGGAGTGGAGCTCATGAAACAATGAGAGTTGGCGACTCGTAACTGCACACCGAACAATGGACAATTCGCTGCGATGGAAAAAAATTGCAACCCTTATCAGGTTTGGACGCTCCACATCCAGTGTACCGGTGCAGGGCATTGACAAAAAGGTGGGATGATTGTCAAGGAAGCCGATTGCCACAGAGTGAGGAACAGGGCGAGAATAACGGCCAGAATGGTTCGGACATCTTCAACGCCATTCACTGGCGATTCCCATTTTGAATCACCACAAAACTGGGGACCCTCGTGAAAACTTGTTGATGAACCAACCACACCCAGTGCGCAACATTTCAGTCACATCAAAATAAAGCCAAACTACTTACCCAATCAAGAAAGGTGTGCGCTGCGCAATACTGCGACCTAGTGGGAAAAAAATCAATCATGTTTATGTTAGCATCCGTTTCGGAAAATAATTAGCGTATGCAAATAATATTTTAATGCCATATTGCACTGAGCAGCCATGTCGCGGTAAATTCCATTTTGGGTTCTACGGCTGTCGTCACACGCTAAGAACACAACACAAAAGACAAAATACACTTGTGGAATTAATCCCTGAGGGTTAGATGTCAAACATGTTGGTTTGAACAGCCAATTTTAAAAAAATGGCCATTTTATTACAGTTAATGTGCAATGAAATCCTTTCTTTGCATTAAACACATTCACGAGTAACAGCAGATCAACTTACCTGTCTGTCCATTTATTTTGATTGCCTTAGTTTGCAGAAGTGTGGAACTGAAGCGCAACCTACTGAGAGATTTTTCGTCACATGGAGAACAAATCGGGCTCGAAAGGAGGGAGTTGGGAGAGCGCTTGCATTGCATCGCGTTAAATTGCAGTCAAGTAGCTAATTTGGCGCTCTGTGATTGCATATGCAAAAGATGTAAGTGCAGCGACTGTGTGTACCGGCCACACCGTCAAACGTTTCCACCTCGGCAAATTTTCTCTCATCACCTGTGATTTGCAGCTAGGTCAACTCGTACGGACAGACGTCGGCCCCGAGTGCTCCCCGCATCCCCCCATGACACACAAAGGCGGTCGCCTTACATGGCAAATGCATCTTCCTGGACGGATAGAATCAGAGGCACTCATGTCTTATTGGCCGCATTATTATGTCAACTGACAGGATGTGCATTAGTTACATCAGTCGCCGCGCTGCAGATTGGCCATAATGTTGACACACTGGCGGAGAGGCCAATTTGGAGCACAGCGTGAAGTGGGAAGAACCTGAGGCAGATGCAAAGCTTTCATGTGTAATAGTCCCAGCTCAAGTTCCCATGAAAGAGGCACTAATGGGTTAACAGTGCAATGAGCGGGAGAGGGGAGGGAAAATCAATGCTTTTGTGGAGGGGAAGAAAGAGAGCCTTTCACAGGTCTATGTATCATTAAGCAATTGAGAAAGCTAATTAGTGTGTGTGTGGGGGGGGGGGCAGATCTCGCAGCTAATTATTTCCATGGCAACCAAACCTCCTGTACATGATCTGCGGTGGTGAGAAAAGCAGAGCAATTAGGCCAGCCGCATTGAGGAGCAACAGTGACCCCTAGTGTACAAAGAGTGGCATGTCCATTATACTTATATACAGTATGTATTAAAAAAATTAAATAAATAAATAAAAAATAAGAAAATAGTAGCTGTAGTAGGAAATTAGCAATATGTCATTATGTTTCATTGTTGCTCGAGTATGCAGTCCTGGACCTTCGTTTGGGACTTACCCGGCTTGTGACAAAGACGTCACAATTTTAAAAACCACCAAAACAGAATGCAACTTACATCTGTAACAGTTTAACAGTTCAATCTTTATCTCGTAACATGACAAACAATTTTAAAAAAAAATACAATAAATCATACTGACCAAAGACACCAACCATCTACAAAAAGTCTTGATTTCTTTTTTAACGCTTCCCCTATGCCAGCGAAGTTCAGGAACGGGCAGAACAATTTAAAAAAAAAGGTTATCCCGTTAGATGGCAGAAGGTACTGTAAACTTTTGGGTGCAGCCAAGTGATGGCTTCCGGTGAGTGTATTCAAATAAACAGGCCCATATTTCACACCGAGTATGCCGTGTCAAGATGATCGTTATTTCAGTATTTTTGTTTGGTGGCCATGAGATGTGAATGGTTTCAAATTGGTGCCTTGACTCAAAGACGGTTGGGAAGCACTGCCTTAGTGGGAACTACGGT
The DNA here is from genome assembly GCA_901007745.1 of Hippocampus kuda. Taxonomy (NCBI): domain Eukaryota; kingdom Metazoa; phylum Chordata; class Actinopteri; order Syngnathiformes; family Syngnathidae; genus Hippocampus; species Hippocampus kuda. Next base: position 12,371 of record CAAKHF010027702.1, on the reverse strand, counting down.
CTCTCATCTATAAACTGTTACAGAGAAGTGCGAGATGATGGATTGTTTTTGGGCGCAAAGCCACTTGAGTCAAATTGCAGGAAAACATCCATCATTTGTACTGAGTGCGGGGAACCTCCCTAAATAAAGCAAACGGACAACGAGCTGTTCGGTCAACCGTGGGTGTATTGCATTTTGTGAAACATTGAAAAATAAAAGGCGAGATCGAGCATTTCCGTGAAGGCAGCGGAGGTCCGTCAATGTCTCTGTTTGCTGGGATCAATCTTCTCCAAGTGAACCAGAGGTTTGAGCTGTTCCGCAAAACTGCGCATGTCCTCCGACACGGTGTCCTGGCCGGCGGGCGCCAACACACTCAGCTCTACCAAGTAAGACAGCGACAGCCGCTCCGTGTTGTCCGTGTTCCCTGGGACCAGGATTCGCGACAGTTTGCTGACCACCACTTTCATGGCGCCTTTGCGGAAAATGTGCCCGTTGGCCACAAATTCGTGGTCCATGCGGAAGCCCATCTCGTTGAGGAACTCGGGCAAACTGTGCGAGGCGGCCACGTCCACGCAGTTGCGCACCAGTGCGTGGCGGCTCTTGTCGCCCACCTCCGGCTGCCCCAGGTAGCGCAGGTGCCACGGGGCGGCAGGCTGGGAAAGCGAGCGACGGGCGCGCAGGATAAAAGGGTTACCTTGCTGGCCTTTCAGCAGATAAACCAGCTCGTGGTCAGTGAAGGTGGAAGGTTCCATGTTGTCGCAAAGGCCTCGCAGGCGATGCAAAAGGCTTTCCAGGGCCTGGTCCAACACACTTCCTGAAGCCATACGCAATGTGGTGTGGTGAGATAAGGGCTGGGCGAGGTTAGTGATCAATTGCAGGTCAATCACGGTGATTGGCTGTGAGTGCATTCGCTCGATCCAATATGATGGAAATGCGTGTGACAGCGACCTTTGCGCAAAATGGATTTGTATCTTTTTTTTTAATTTTTTATTTTTAGTTTGATCTGTAAAACACAAAAACATATTATTGGTTTATAACGCGTGCGGTTGCTCTACTTCACTTTTGGAATCGGATGCCATGAAAAAAATATATTGGGGTTATTATTTTTTTCTGAGACACAACACGCCCTATGATGAATAGAAGTGCAAAAGTCGTCTCGCTTTATTCAACAACAGCTAAATTTATTACACTTACTTAATCCCCCAAAAAATGAAAAAATACAACCTTCTGTGCCAAACACGGCCTAATCTGGGTCTTCTGTTTTGGAAGACCCAGACGTACTTTTGTCCCAAGTTACTGAGTTCAAATACTGTTTGCTGCTGCCTTCAGCTTGTCCACGGTGCTTCCGTTTTTTGTTTTTTTTTGCCTTATGTATTACGAGTGGGAAAATATCTCAAGAGAAAAGTATACACAATATTTTAAGAATAAAAACAATACTTAAATAACGGTTCATATTGGCTCATATTCAACTCGCACATTTTGAAGGCATTCGAAGCTATTTGTGCTTCGTGTAATGTTGGCAACATTGAGAGATTTTTGTTTACCGCTCAAAACAACGCATTACCCATTATTGAGTGTATTTCTGGTCTTCATGACGTATTATGCACACATTATGTTTCTACCTGTCGTCATTTCATCTGACTGGGAATGCATCTTACCTTGTAAAAGGTACTCCATCATGTTGATGGTGCCGCCGGTAACGGGCATCACAGTGACTGGAGGAGCCTCCATCTCGCTTCAGCAACTGTAAACTAGAACAACGGCTTGCACTTCACCTCAACTCAATGATCATGCAAAGCTAGCGGGGAAAAACATCGATGGGTCACCTTTGATTTCCAGAAGTTCCAGCTGCCGTCGGTCACCAGCAAAGACAGCCGGCCTCCGCAGGAAACACCGAGGAGCCAAGAGGCCTCGCGGTCGTCTATTATCAACAGCAGTGCTAGCTACCAAGGAATGTCAGCGTGTTTATGAGTTAACTAATACGAGTTACGTTTGTTCTTCAAAGGTACATAAGTAGCGACTTGTTAATCACAACATGAAGGCACCAGAACAACATTAACGGAGCTAGAGAAGGAAAACACGGCTCTTTTAGCGATGTGTAGCGGTGTAAGCTAGCAAGCTAACTAGCAGCTAGTTAAGTTGTCGGCACCGTGGTTAAAACTCGCTTCATTACGCCACGAGTGAAACAACGCATTTGTCTGGGACGCCACACAAGACAGTTGACCAACTTGTGCTTCTTCGCTCCCGCTACTACTTTTGTTGTGTTCTTCTTCTTGTGATTTGACGATTGGTAAACACCGCCATCTAGTGGTAAGGAGTACATTGCACTTTTCACAGCAATCGCTATTTTCTCTACTCTCGATTCAGCTTGTTGAGTGCAGCTGATTATTTCAAAAATAAAGTGTGTAGTAGAACGTTTTTTAATCATAATGATGTCTCCTTTTACTTTCCTGACTTAGCCCATTTCTTTACTTAATATTGTTTGTATTGTTTTGTGTTTTTTGTTATTGTAAAGTGTCCTTGGGTGTCTTGAAAGGCGCTTATAAACAAGCAAGCAATAATTTGATATTTTCCCCTTCATTTTGTGCAACTCTTTGACAAACTGCCGCCACCTAGAGGAACAAGTCAAGAAGCGCGCGGCAGTGCGTGAATTGGGCGTGATTTACAGCACAAGTCACACAGCCATGTTATCAATAGTGACACTTACACAACAAACATTCATGTGACGTTCAGGAAAGCGAACAATGGAGTCGGCTTCGAGTGAATTATTGATCTGTGCCCACCCCGCCCATCGTGGTGTGAGCTCCGTTGACGTCACGTCTACTGGCGAGCAAGTTAGTAAAAAAAAATATCTGCGCATGTTAGTTGTTTAACCTAGTAGCCTTTTTCCTTTCTTGTCCTCCCGGAGCGGTTGCCCTTGCCGTAATATGTCGCTTAGCGAGTCTTTCGGGTGCTTGCCGTCGTCCTGGTTCGGGTTCGCGCAGCACTCGCTCGCTCTGCTGTGCCTGGTCGCCGTCGTCTACAAAGTCGTCGTGCTCCTGATTCAGAGGAGGGATGCCTTGCGAAACTTTAAGGCGTTCACGGGACCGCCGGGGCACTGGTTCTTTGGGCATGTCCTGCAGGTGAGAAACATTCAAACTTGCTGAGGTTATTCTGTTTGCAATGCTTGGCGACCTTGACGTCGCGTGCAACTGAAATGCGTTTGCATGCACGACACTTGTTGCTCAGGTCATGTTGCCTTGCTCTCTTACAGTTTAAACAAGATGGGACTGACTTAGACCAGATGGTCAAATGGGGGGAGCAGCACCCCTATGCCTTCCCTCTGTGGTTTGGGCCCTGTGTCTGTTACATGAACATCCACCATCCAGATTATGTGAAAAGCATCCTGACATCAACAGGTCTCGAATCTATTTTTATTTTCTATTGATAGACAGGGGCGGCACAGCGGTCGACTGGTTAGCATTCCGCCTCACAGTGCAGGGGCGTCGGGTTCAATCCCGGGGCTCCAGCCTTCCTGTGTGGCGTTTGCATGTTCTCCCCGTGCCTGCGTGGGTTTTCTCTGGGTACTCCGCTTTCCTCCCACGTTCCAAAAACATGCACGGCAGGTTAATGGATCCCCCTAAATTGTCCCTCGGTGTGAGTGTGAGTGTGAACGGTTGTTCGTCGATGTGTGCCCTGCTCCCGCACGCCCACGACACCTGTGAGGAAAAGCGGATTCGAAAATGGATGGATGGATGACGTAGAGCGGACGTCTGCAAGCAAGACATTCTCCGATGGCTTTTAACACGATCAGAAACACCAAAGATCCATTGATCACCTAAATGTTAACATTTTTCTTCTCTGACATTGTAATAATAGTAATTTGGTTGAATAAACTAGAATAGGTGAAGAATGTCTAATAGTTTTGGGAATGAGATGTGGATTAAATTGGCTCAACCCCAATCAAGGAACGTGTGCTCCTGAATCTGATGTCACTTGTTTTTTTGTTTCCTCATTTACCTTACAGAGCCAAAAGATGATTATGCTTACAAATTCATCAAGACCTGGATTGGTAAGACCGACTTTTTTTCCCCCTGCTGCCCGATGTGGCAAAAGTAATGATATAATACATCTTTATTGATGTAGCGCTTTTAGAACAGCTGCAGTACCTGTTGACACCTGCGGGGAAAAAAATGGGGATAAAAACTTCTCCGTATGCAAAATAATCCATTTCGAACGTGCATGGCGTTTATATTGAGAAGAAAGCACTAGCTAGCGTCGGCTGAACATTTATGCTTTCAAAAAAAGTTTTCTTAATGTTGTGATCTCACTTCCAAAAAAAAAAATGCTAAAATGGTAAAAACAACTGGAAAAAATACACCCCACCTGTATATGTTTCTTCAGAAAGGGTGAGGATTTTTTTTTTGTTTTGTTTTAAACGCCAGCCGTTGATGGTTATGACGCTTGCAGACCTTCCAAAGTGATTCTGCACATTGCATCCTCAGGTGACGGCCTGCTGGTTTCTCACGGTCAGAAATGGTTCCGCCACAGAAGGCTCCTGACGCCGGGTTTCCATTACGACGTGCTGAAATCGCACCTAAAATTAATGTCGGAGTCAGCTAAAACCATGTTGGTAAGTACCTACCCCTTGACATGTACGTCACAGACCAAAAAAGTGGAATTCAAATGTTCTATGAGACGCACTTACATCCAAATATCCACGCAAATATCATAGACTGGTTTGAAATTGTACCAAAAATGTCATTCGCATTAAAATAACCTAAGGCAAAAACTAAAATAAAATAACTCGACCCACAGTAAATGTCAATGAATATTTGATCATTGATGCACCTTGGGGGAAAAAATGTCAGTAGTGGTGTAAAATATCACAGCTGTGTGATGTTCTCACTCCAATTACTTAATATTGACCCCGCTTTGTGTTTATTACTCTCCAATAACAAATTGTTGCGGTTGAGTACAGACTAAACTCATTTTCCGTATTTGTACAATGAGGTCGTATAAAATCATCTCTTCTCATTTTTTTTTCAACCTATCCTGTTTTTGAGTTCTTTCTGAAATACCACAAGATTTTGCCAGAACACCGTCCAATAGAAAGCAGAGGGCGGCCATTTTGCCACTTGCCGTCGACTGAAAATGACGTCACGGCGGCGGACGGGCTCCACTTGTGAACGTCACATGACCAAACCCAGAAAACACATGAGCACTGACGGTCGTTTGCTGAGCACTTAGGCACTGTGAAGTCATTTTCAGTCGACAGCAAGTGGCTGTCCGATGCAAAATGGCCGCCCCCTGAGATGGAAAACGACGATGGTGGATTTTTCAGTTAAATTCATGTCCCACAAAGCAAGACTTCGGCACATTTGGTGCCAATGAACTATGTTGAGGTAAAGGCTTCTACAAGACAGGCCAAAGCCCTGCCTGTTACAAAAGTAGTGTTTTGACGCATCTTATTCTATATCATGGCCTTTTCAGAGGATGCATCAATTGCTTTTTTTTTTTTTTTGTGGTAGGATTCTGTGTTAGGATTAGGAGACGAGGTTAAATTGCGGTTGAATCACAAAGTCTGGATGACACCCAAAAGTATTTCATTGGAAAAAGCAGAAATAAAAGCGCAAGACAGGTTCAACGCTTCCAAATGTGACATGTGGACTCGCTAGGACAAATGGGAGCGTTATTCCAGCAGCGGCGAGTCCTTCGAGCTGTTCGAACACGTCAGCCTGATGACACTGGACACCATCATGAAGTGCGCGTTCAGTCGCAACAGCAACTGTCAGACCGAGAGGTCAGCCAGCGCCGGCCGCGCTCGTCTGCGCGTCCCCCTTTCTGGACAGCACCCCAACCTAAACGCTTCGCTTTCTGCTTTCAGTGGAACCAACGAGTACATCAAGTCGGTGTACCAGCTCACCGATTTGATCAACCTTCGCTTTCGGACCTTTCCTTACCACAACGACCTCATTTTCTACCTGAGTCCGCACGGCTTCAGGCACAGGAGAGCCTGCAAGGTGGCTCACAGTCATACGGGTAAAAGCTCCGCGTCCCATATTACGATGGGGAGTCGGCGTGTCGTCATCAAGTCAGACCTTCTGTCTTTGTCTTTTCAAAGAGGAAGTGATAAGGAAGAGAAAAGAAGCCCTGAAGGAAGAGAAAGAGCCGGAGCGTATCCGGACCAAAAGGACGTTGGACTTTCTGGACATTCTGCTCTTGGCAAGAGTAAGTTTCGTAACTTGAAATTTCTTTCGGAACAAGAGGCAGTATTTCCCTCTTGAGATGTTTCGTAACTTGAAAAGTTACGTATGTTTCATATGAAGAGACGTTCGTAAGTAGAGGTACCACTGTAGTGAATTGTTGTCTTATCTTAATAGCAAGTATCGATTGCTTGGCATGCCAGCAAGTGGTTTGTTATTTTATGTCCAATCGTCAAGGATGAGAATGAGCAGGGGCTTTCGGATGAAGACATCCGAGCCGAGGTGGACACCTTCATGTTTGAGGGCCACGACACCACCGCCAGTGGCATCTCCTTCATCCTCCACACCCTCGCCTGCCACCCGGAACACCAGAACAAGTGCCGGGAGGAGATCGCCCAAGTCCTGGACGGCAAAGACAACATGGAGTGGTAACATATTTCCACAGAGAGAGCGGCGTCTCTGTTATAAGAGTCAAAGAGTTTGATGATTAACCAGGACGGTCTTTGCCAGGGAGGATCTGAGCAAAATGCCCTACACCACCATGTGCATCAAAGAATCGCTGCGGCTGTTCCCGCCTGTGCCGGGAATGGCCCGAAAACTCACCAAACCCATCACTTTTGTGGATGGAAGGACGATGCCAGCAGGTCAGTCGTGTCTCAATGGACATAAAAAAAAAAAATCTTACTGGCGGCTGAAAAATGCAGCATTTGTTTTTTTTTACTTTTCTGTAGGTTCTCTCGTCGGGACGAGTGTGTATGCGCTCCACAGGAACGGCACAGTCTGGGAAAACCCAAATGTAAGTAAGGCTTACGATGAAGGCACTTGAACTCGTTTGCTGCCCAAGTGTACACCTGTCAATTGTGTGCCACCTGTGCCAAAGGAGTCTTCCATTATATGTTAGCATTAAGCTAGCCGGCCATGATAAGTTAACATCGTTTGGTTGTTTGAGCAATATCTTCTCCAATTTTTTTTTTTCCGTCATGTATACCGAAAAACGTGTGACTTTAGCAGGTCTGCAAGCGCTGCCTGGTTTGAGGCGAACATACTGAAGTAACCCGAGTGTGGCTCACAATTGCGAAAAGAAGCGATACTAATCTCAACAGACATAACATTTTGAATCACGCCGTCACTGGAGTCTCCCTAATCCCCCACAAACGGTCACATTTTTGTCTTTTCATGTCATCGCAGGTGTTTGACCCACTTCGCTTCCTGCCGGAGAACTCTTCCGAAAGGTCACCGCATGCTTTTGTGCCCTTCTCTGCTGGCCCCAGGTCAGTTTGCGTGATGCGGTGCAAAACCTCAAGGCAGGGAAGCTTCTTTTTTTTTGCCCCACCTATTGACCAAACACAAAAATGCGGACAGATTTACTTTGAAGGGTCAACAACTATATATACAAAGTACATCTTCATCCATTGTTTCCCTACCATCTGAAAGCTATTATTTTAAATCTAAAAAAAGGTATCTATACAAAAGTTGTGTCAGGCTGGCCAAGTGGTATCGGTGTAGAAGTATCGGAGTATTTTTGTCGAAACTCAAGTACAAAAGCACAGGATCGTAAAAGTGTACTCAAAAATAGACCAGTTGGACAAATACATAGAGAAGAGCATAGAACGGTCTAATGGCTTGCTTGCTAGAACTCTTGTCATGGCAGAACAATTTATAAAATGAATCAAATTGTGATTTTTAAAAAATGTTCAGCCCCAATTGGATCTTATTCCACAGATGTGTGTATTCCCATCCTTGTAGGAACTGCATCGGTCAGAACTTTGCCATGAACGAGCTGAAAGTGGTGGTGGCTTCGACTCTGAGGAGGTACCAGCTGATCGAGGACCCCTTGAGGAAGCCCAAGATCATTCCTCGACTGGTGCTTCGCTCGCTCAACGGCATCCACATAAGGATCAAAGCTCTGGATACCTGAGTCCGTCTTGTCAGTGATATTTTAGTCCCTCTTATAACCACTATGGCTGCACAATTGTACCCAGGCCGTCCTCTTACCCTGGCCCCACCACCCCTGCACTACACCACTCTTTGCACGTTTCGTTCGTTTTTCATTAATGCGACTGTCTTGTTTTTTGTCAGGATTGTGAACGTTATTGTTCATAAGTGCTGTCAATGCATTTCTTCTTTTGTTTTTCCAGGAATAACAAAAGTAATGCGTGGCCGCCAGTGCACTATTCATTTTACGGCCAGTAAAGACAAATACGATTCTGAATAATAATGTAGGACATTTATTTGTAATATGAATAAGAAAACCTTTATATTACACTGTCACTGGTGTGAACATTTTACATTTCAGCTAACGTGGTTACTGAGTGGCCAAGTAAGTTCAATGTTCGCCTGACAGGTGGTCAATGTTTACCAAACATGAGTTGGAAATTTCTTTCCACATGAGACACTAGTTTTGAATTCAGGAAATTAAAACGTCACATTTATCACAATTTGGCAGAAATCCAAAATGAACACCACATGCTTGTGCAGATTTTCAAACGATGTCAATTTGCAGTCGGGCTGTGGCTATTGAAAAATGTAATTTTACTACTATGTTCTTCTATTAAATTGAGAAAGCTTCTTTTGATTTATTTCAGTTGATTTTAAATGTCCTTAAACCTTTTGTTGGTAACTGTGTTGAAATGTTGGCAATGTATTTTCTTTCAGTAATTTTAATAAGCTCTTTTTGCTTTGCCTTTGAATGTCTTCAGCCGATCAATTTGTAAATAATTTTCGATGTTGTGCTCTTGGTTGTGTGAAGCCCATTGAGATGTCTTGTGTGTGTAATGTGCTTAAAAAAAAGTTGCCTGCCTTCCTTTCATTGCAATCAGAGAATTACTGTTGAGACAAATCACCACTGAAGGTTATGACAGTATCTAACAAATCAAAATAATATAAAATGTGCTTTTTAGAATTAAAATCAGTCTTGATTTATTGTTACTATTTTTGAATGAACACTTTCGGCGATGATAATGGAACTTGGAGAGCATTGTGTAAAAAGTAGTGCTGAGGACCCCCGATGGACGATTTAAATACAGTACTACATTGGCAAAAAAATCTTCCACCGTCCGCAGGTGTAACTCAGCCAAAAGAACACAGCCTCGAATTAAGAAATACAGCACAGCGTAAACAACAAAGCCCACTATTGGCATTACAAAGTTTCGTGAAGAAACCTACGAGGGCGGTGCTTGTGCGTTGTTGTTACTGTCCGTTCCTAAAAAGGGTCTGGTTACAACAACTACGGCTAACAGGTTCCGTACATTATTCGATAGATTCATTCAACATATTGGAATGTATTTCAAGTCTTTAATTGTATAATTTAAGTACATATACGATGAATTGCATGCGGAGTGAAACGCTGGAAGAGTGGATATGCAACATAATCTTAAACAGAGTCCTAAAGTACAGTGTGTATAATTTAGTGTCATCTAGTGGTAAAATACTAGAACGGAACCACTTCAGGAGCGACTCGAGGCGTGTGCATTTTGAAGCACGCGCACTACGGTGTCTCAGAGAGACCATGCTTTGCAAGCCGACTACGTATGACTTAATGTTTCAGCATTGGTGAATGGAATTGGAATTAACTGCCTTTTCTCCAGTGACGGAATAATTTCAGGAGGTGCGTGTGTGTGCGTGTGCGTGTGCGTGTGCGTGTGCGTGTGTGTGTGTGTGTGTGTGTGTGTGTGTGTGTGTGTGTGTGTGTGTGTGTGTGTGTGTGTGTGTTAAATTTAAATTTTATTGACCAATGTAGCCTGCTGTGTGGTAACTACGTTGGCTAAGTTTGCCTACTTCGCCTATCCGTAGCAGAAAGATGGCGGCTAAACATGGC
>CAAKHF010027678.1:28295-41615 GCA_901007745.1 Hippocampus kuda | reverse complement strand
TGAGCACACACTTATTTGACACTTCATATTGTCAGTGTAGAAAGAAAAAAAGGGTCAGAAATTGTAAAATTTACGATCAGCATTCACTTTCACTTACATCAATTTCTTGGATAATGTATTTTATTTTGCTTGCTCCATCTTTCATTTTGATCACTTTTACCCTCGCTTCCAGCATCAGAGCTCTTCTTGTCTTAGCTGCTTGTCATCCAAAGGTCCGTTTTGTAGCCATTTTAGCAATGCAACGTCCATGCTCGTCTGAATCAAACAATAACACACTTCCTGGACCCGGTGGCTTTTCTTTCCACCATCTCACTGTCTCTAACTCGACCTCCCCTCGATCGCCACCCAGGACAGCGTTGCTCAGCTGATGTCATGCAATGTACTTTTAATCCAGCCACGGGACGCTTCGTAGTCCTCGATGGCCATAGTTAGCGTAAGGTTTTTAGCCTTCGAGAGCTAACTGGAGCGCTTCTCTCTCATTAGCGCTCAAGCTCGCGTAAGGCTTTTACCATGATAACAAGTAAAGCATTTTTCGAGGAAAATACTTTACTTATAATACGAGGAAACGTTTCTTTATTTGAATGTCCATCGAGCCATAAGCAATTTACTCTGAGCAGCTAATTGGATGCATTCCACTCTATCCTCTATGGACCTAGCTTCAGTATCTCTACACACATAGACAGTGAGGTCCCTCTTGGCCAATCGGAGGCCAGGATGATGCTCGGTAAGCCAATGGCAGAGCAGCTATGAGTATGTTACGTTCAGGAAACTCGCAGCTGTGACCGAAATAAACATCGTTCACTATGTAAACCAGTGTGGTGGTTGCTGTTGCCGTTTCCGAATGAAGCAGTAGAGGTAATTGTTGGACTAGACTTCGTTGTAGTGAATGTCTTGGCGAGGCTGGAGCAGAGAAAATAATTTTGTGTAACGCAACAGGGTTTTTTTTTTCGTCGTATGGGGGGGGGGAGTAGAATGGGAATGGTGTTAATGCATGGAGATTTTTTTCACATTAGGGGGTATTTTCGCCCATGTAGGTTTCGTTCTAGAGGAGTTTCACTGTATTGTTACTTTTTGGAATCACATCTGTCAAAAGAAAATACCAACATACCACATCATCTTCATAGCCTCCTGCCAAGACCAGAGAGTAGGCCCCATCATTGTTTCTGCCGTGGATTCCAGCTACGTGTGGCCTGTGGACGCCAGACTCACTCACCTGGAATCAACAAAACTCTACACTGACAACCATTGTAAAGACCGCAAAAACCTTCAACATTGAGGGTGTCTCACTAATTGAAACAAGGCCTTATTTATATTACTCAAGCACACCCAAGGATTGATGGCGGGTTGATGGACTTACCTGCACTCTAAACTTCCACAATGAGCCAACAGGAACACCAGGGATAGGGCCATAGTGGTTTGATGGGACAATGGTACACTGCTTGGTTCGCCCAACACAGGCCATTCCCTATGAAGACAATACAATCAACAATGTGTCAAGACAAATCTTTGTATTCCAATTACTACTTCACACTAATTGTTGAGGAAACGGCAAGTTGCTTGTTTCTCCGTGTGTTCATGCAGGCGAACAAAATACTCCACATTTTTGTTTTGAAGTGAAGGATGTTTTGTTTGGAGATGGAGTTTCAGCTAACTTGGGGCCATAGAGCTTTTCACCACATACCAAGTACAACGGAGTCGGTGCCGTTGCATCTCAGCTAAAAGTAAATCCAAATGAAAGATAGCTTTCGTTGTTTGCCTCATGCAAGAAACTTCGCTTGTCTCGAAGCAGGCAATTAGCTAGATGCTCCTGCTACCTACCGGTATGGAAGAGTACTACACGATTACTCTGCCAGGCGATAGACCGCACAGGAGTACAAATTGGATAATTTCCCACGGCACACCTGACAGTATCTCGCGACGCACCATTGTTTGAAAAACAATGGTTTAGTGAACAAAAACAATCAAAGAACAATTAAGCAACATCACACAAGAGGCATTGATGTTGTACTCACAAACCTTTTTGAAACTAATTAACTCATTCAATCCCTGCCATTTTCACTGGAGCAACCCTTTCAATCCCAGCGTTTTACTGGATTTTGACTGATCTTGCAAGGCCCACAGAATATTTGGTTCTAATGCTATATAAACATGGAGCCTACAAAAATAAAGTTTGGACTCTCTTCTTTCAGCAGAAAAAAAATGTGTTTATCTTTTTCCATTCTTCAGCAATCGGCATTACAAAATGGCTAAATTTTATGGAAATGACGATTCCTGGGCAAAAAACGGAGAAAAAGAGCCTTTTGTAAAAGCATGCATTTCAATCACATGAGGCACCACTGCCACCTACTGGTCGCTTTTTTACATAATTTACAATTCAAATGGCTTATTCTCATTCACGGATTGCATCAGACCCTCCTCTCTATGACGCAAAAAAAAGACACGTACAAGTACGTCCTTGGTAGGCGGGGCCTAATTTTAAAAAGACGTACAAGTACGTCTTGTGGAATGAAAGAGTTAAGCACCACTGTGTTACTGGAGGATGTTTAGTGAAGACACTAATTGACAGATGACATGAGGATTTAGACTGTTGGTCATCTTGAGAATTTCCAGATAGGGCTGCTTTGGTTACATTTACGGGTAGATATCCATATTTTTGCTACCGGAGTCATTGTTCGTTACATATTTCCACAAGTTCATGGAACCATTGCTAGTAAACTGCTTGGCCCAACCACCGGTTGCTTTCAATTGCTTAGGTTAAAATGGGTCTGACGATTAATCAACTAACTGCCATTGTTAAGTGTCGCCTAGCCGAGTACGTAATTGGTTCAAACCCTAGTAGCAAATGTTTATCTTTCAAGAATTAGAAACACAGATTGAAGTAACTGACTCACCTTGCCCCAATCCCTCTGGCTTGAAGAGCTGGCAGAAGCCATTTTAGCTTTCTTCTTACTCTCTTTCAGCTTCTCTCCAGCACGAACAACCTCATTGGAGTCATTGCGGCAATTTGGGCAATACCTGGTCGAGCCAAACAGGAAATGTTACAAAATGGTTCAAATTCAATAACTGACAGAACATCGAATCATACTGACCAATCTTCATCCTCTGGGATGGCGGTGAGCGGTGGGTTCAGGCAGTATGTGTGATAGGCCAGGTCACATTCGTCACACAGAAGCTGTTTGTCAGGATCTTGCTTGATGCCACAAATGTTACAGTTACACCAGCGGCAGATTTTATCGGGGTCATCCTTGCATTGCTTGCACTCAGGTCCATTTGATCCTTGAAGACACAAATGTCAAATCATACACTGCAGCCTCAATCACCAAATAAAAAATACTTGCTTATGTCACAATACTAATGATTAATGAGGTACATGCTTCAAATTAAACCAAAAGCGAGTCTTACTTTTCAGTGGGCTCTCAGATCCAGCCGGCATATCACTTTGTGAACCAGGCTCCTCAATTTTGTAAATTTCGGTCACAAACATGATCCGGCAATCATTGAGAGAGTCCCCTGCATCTCTACAAAAAAGGTAACGATTTTTAATATTGTCTCAATTGTCTGCAATAAAGCAGCACAACAAATAAACTTAGTAACTTGCAAGACTAGCAACAAATTTTAGGATTTCAATAAATCCACTCTGGGATTTTCCCTGGGACTAATAAAGTACATATACCGAATGTATCTGTTCACCATTGATCAGATGAAACATGAACAACAATCTATGACTAAAGAATACGTATATAAAACCTCAAATTTCACAACAATAAACTCACCCAAGAATAATCTTTGCGTAAATCTCCCGCAAGGTGCGTGTCTCCCTTTTCCTCTGGATCTCAGCATCATACCAGTAGCCACGCTCCTTGGGATCATCTGGGTTGTAGTTGAGCATAACAATCATACCAGGCTCCAACTGGTGCCACTGATACACAGTCCGGGCCCTTGGGCGAACATCTTTAGCCAGAAGAGGGATTACGCCGTTCTCTGGATAACTGTGATGGAAAATTTCAATTTGTCATCCTAACAGTTCATCAACACTCATAGGTGTTCCTCTCAGATTAACACATTTATAAATCATCCACACATGATGGTCTTTCAGGGAAGGGGACATGGAGTTTATTGCTAGATACAAAATGTCAGCATTAATATCACGAAATACAAAATGTGGCCATAATTGTAGTGCAGTAGAATCAAAGGAGTGGGGCGAAGTGTGTTTAAATGCTCAATACAACAAGAATTTTTAGGGAGGAAAAAGGGTCTCTATATTTTATCCAACCAAGAGCTCAAGATCAATTTTAAGCAATTGGTTTCACTTTTCATGTTTAAGCTTACTCTTCATATTTCACGTGGTACAGTATCTCCTCTTGTTCATGCTCAACATCAACTACATCCACTTTGGGAGTCTTGGGGCTCCTGGTGACATTCACGATCTGGGCCTCAAACCAAGCCCCCATATTCAAGTCCCTCGCATCCACCATTTCATTGACCTGAATAAATATGCACAAAATGAACAAAGAGATTTAGGAATAAAGTCCAAACCAAGAGTTGGGATTTCAATGACCTGTAGGGGTAACGTGCTTTGTCACAGCTGCAGCTGTTGTGAACACGATACAAAAACAAAAGATGTATTGTATTACATTGCCGGAGGGAGTTGTAAAATAATGAATTTGTGTCTTGAAGTAATAGAAGCAAGATGGAGTGGCACAGAATCAGGAAGTTGCAGATGTTTTTTTTTCACTTGTGGTGTGTACATTTTAGGTGAAGGGGCTTAATTGGGCTGTCTCTTATTTTAATAGAAAGTATTTGATGCGTAATATATATTATATGTGCGAGCTGCACATAGACTGATGTGTCTGTATTAACGTATAGCAATTTCAAGCGAGCTATAATCTCTCTCGATGCTTCAGAGATTTTGCATTGGAGCTTTTCAGACTCGTGTGTTAATTTTGTTGTCAATTCTGGCTAACGAAAGGGGTATCTGGTACACTTCGACAGTCTCTAAGTTCTTGGTGGTTGTGGCAGTGCAGCGAAATGTTTGCAGAAATGATAGTGGATAAACAAAAGCAATGAAACAGTACAAAAGGGGTGCCATACAAATAGCTGTTAGCCGAACCGTGGTTAGCATTAGCGCTGCTTAGCTATAACAACATTTTCACTGTTGCGCCTCATTTAAAAAAAAAAAAAAAAAAACTGATATGGTTGCTCGTGCCTATGATTCAACAAGACACGTGAACCGAACTGGAACAATCAAACCAAACCATTTTTCAAAAGCAATCCACGCACACGTGTGCCAACCCAGACACCAGCAAACAAGTTGAGAGACGGGAGAGAAGCGGCGCGAGTGGATGTGTGTAACAAGCACACATACAAATGGCTATTTACAGAGTCTGGGGAAAAAAAAAAACTATCATGCCAATTTTTTCCACACCGAACAATAAATCAATATAGCAATTATTGAGACAGGCCAAATACAAATAAAAGTTTCATTTGAGGTTTTAACCTACCTTGTAAAATCCGAATCCGGGTTCCAAAACCTGTGAGGGGCTTACTTGGACAGAGGTACCAGCGGTCTGAACCTCCATCTCACCATGAGTCGAGCTCTTGTCAGACTCACTCTGGGTTGAGCCGCAGCCAGAATCAGAGTCAGAAAGCTCTGCTTCTTTGTCTTTGTTTTTGGTCATTTCAACACAGGGCATGTTCTGTCTAATTAGCAACTGCACGATGTCATTAAGGCCCACGTTGTAGTCAAATATTGTGTGTCCATCCTCCATCTAATGAAAAGAATTCAGGACATGGCGACACACTGCTCACAAATGATAATCCAGTACAGACTTGCAATGCATGCAGGTGTCGAAAACATTCCTTCACTCAGAAGGTTATTCCGCCTTACCTGCTTGCCACGGTAGAACAACCTCTGTCTCTCCGGCTCCACCTTAAATAGCTCCGAAATCTTCAGGCGCAGCTCGTCCACTTTGGTAAGTTTGGAGAGCGAATCGACCCTGTGGGTCACTTTTCCATCCATTGTTCGCACTTGAATCCACATTGCAGCTGCCCTGCATTGAGATTGACTATAGATGAGCTCAAAAACAGAATTTCCCACGAAACACCTCAGAACATTTATCGAAACACAAGTCAAAATAACAGATATTCAATTAGCTTCAACACAATGTACAGCATCGACAACAGTGAACATCTGCTATATTGGGGTAAATCGGTTGCTGCCCACCTCACTACATTATGGATTTTTATGCAACTTTTTAATGGGGGTTTGCACTACACCAAGGATGCCACACTGTGAGTGCGCCCTGAATTAATCCCCCCACAAACCCCTCAAATTCTTAAAAAAAAAAACACTGATAAATATGCAATTGACATTCTTACATCTTAAGTTGTCCATCTCTGCACCACACAGTAAGGATGCATAGATACAGATTTATACACGTTAATGCCTGTAATCGCAATCTGTTTTTAACTCACTTTATTTTGAAGTAAACAAGAGAGCGAACATGGTATCTGTATATCCACCAGACACTATCTTCACCTTCGTCTCTTTTCGATGCTCTCTTTTTACAAAGTGCACCTGTGTGGCAAAAACACAGTCGTTTTGTGTGTTTGAACAATATTTCATTTAAATAAAACGCTTCGATTAAAACTAAGATGTAATGGCATCAAGTATCAGCGCTTGGTATTGGGGAGTACTCAAATGTAAGTATTTGCACTCTGACTCGGTTTAAGAAAAAAATTGGTCGCAGGTCATCAATAGTACAATGTCAAGTTCAAATTTAGGGTTGTGCAGCTTCAGTGTAGCAAACGTGCTGTAACATGTCGGGCAGCATTGAGGTCTGTTGGAAGAGATACAACAAAATTTGCATCAAAATGAAGAGGTTGAGAAGGTCCCCAACTAAACTACATTAATAGTACAGCTGTCCCCTCTGACGTGCAGTGTTCACATGGATGACATGGCAGTCAAAGGATAGAGTTTATGAGAGGCAGTTTTGTCAGTCATTTGGAAATGGTTGGAGTTTGCAGGATCAGATGCTGAGTAAAAAAAATAAAAAAATTGCTGCATAGTATGTTCAGAGGCTGTTGTAACCACAGGGAGTGAGCGACGCCACCAAATTATTTTTACATTTGAAATGAAAACAAGATCAAAATTTCCTGCAGCTGAATAGTCAAGAAATACCAAATATAACGTAACTAATACTTGCTTCAGGTTATGCATTAGTTTTCAAAATAGAGAGTAGCATTTTAACATTTAACAGGAAATGCTTTTTTTTGGTTTCCAAAAGTATGCATCATGCAATGGTATCATTTTCAGGGACAGGGTTGGGACACGATAAGGACACAGCAACTTCTGTTTAATTTTAATCAGCGGCAGTTTGATGTTACATGTTAACAATCCCAAATAGAATATTTGAAATGTTTTATGTAAATATGTTACGGACCATGTTTAACTCTTTCAGGGACAGCGGTTACTACAGTAGACAGCTTATCATGTTATCCTGGTGCATGAAAGGGTTCAACTGGGCTGCACGGTGCAGGACTGGTTAGCACAGGTGCAGGATTTGATTCCATCAATTCACTGTAATTATGACTGCTCATCTTGTGAAATCAAATACTTCATTGTGGTGTATCATCTTTACAATTCGGTTCACATTTAAGGAAAGTGTGAGGCCTCAGGATCTGTTTCAGTCTTTTAAAAAAAAATCACTGCCCATTCCATTGATTTTAATTTTAACAACACGATTTTTCATACACTTTTTGAAGTCTTTTTAGAATATCAGAACTTCCTTAATCCTTAACATAGTCACAAAATGTGAACCTCCTTGGGTCCCTTTATTCCAGCTCTTTCCATAGACATTAGTCTTCCTGGGGGAAAATATTTTAATTTTGCTGTCACGTCCCCTCCTTAAGGTTCATAAATACGTCATTGGAATGTTGTCTCCCTATCTCCAATCACAACCTGCACTTTACATTGCTCATCCATTGAGCAATGTACAGTACACAACAGTGATGCTCTGAAAAACTGGACTGTCACTCGTGCATATCACAAAGGTAGGGAACAACCTAATTTAAATACAGTGCGGGAAACTGCTGAGACCACGCCCAGTTATTTTAAAAGCAAGCACATCCGGACGCGAGGGAGCGCTCGCAAACAATGTGGCGTCGCCCTGACAATGAAACGTACCTAAAGATTACCTTCTACAGTACAGTATACCGATGAAAACATTTTAGTACAATAATCAAGTGACCGCTGTTGGTGTAAAACCCATCGCAGGATGTTTGTAGTGCACTTGGCATCCACTCTTGCGTGTTAGAGTGACCTATTTGTTTCGCTTTGACTACAAGCATGGATGCGGTGAATCCAGTACATTACATTACAGCATTCTTAATCATTAGTAACCATAAGCATCACAAGAAAGTAACTCGCAACAGCAGAGTATATTCGCCCGCACTCATTCCGAGGCTTAACTTTACAACAAAGTCAAGAGCACTAAGTTTTTAGGGCATCTTGCCATGCATAGACAGCCACTTTCGTTTCACGGCTAGACAAAAAGCCGCAGCATGGGAGTGAAAACTAGTCCGAAGTGTCAGGTTAGTCCACCGGAGTAAGTCATTGTGATAAACGCTCAAGTAACGAGGTATGACAAGTTAGCTAACGTTTGTATGCTCGGCATTGGCTTTAAATATTAACAACAAATTGAAAAGTAGTAACCTACAAGGAACAAGAGCATACCTGTTTGTCCACGTGTAAAAAGAGAAATGGGTGAACTTGCTTGTTTAAGTCCCGTAACTTCTTAACAGCTCCAACAAGTCTAACTCTTAGGCTTGTTGGCTTCCTTTCAATGAGTAATTCTTCAAGACTTTGATATCCCGCCTGATTTCACGTTTGTTGTTCACTATTGGCTGCTTTGCTCACGCTCTCTCCATTTTATTGGTTAAAAGCGCCGTCGATCTCCAGAGTAAATGGCGCTCAGTTTCAGCGCGCGAAACGTAATTCTCGTGGGCGCAGCTCGCTTCCAAGCATTTATCGCGAGATGATGCGGTGCCCTCAACCTGCCATGAGAAATGGTTTGCTCTGGTTGTGGTAAACAACATCATGGCGGCTTGCTTCGTGTGGTGTCCAAAGACAACGTTAACCGTCACTCAAAGTTCAGCGTCACATCTGTGTCGCTTCACAGTTGAGCTAAAAACAAAGAATTCGCAAGACTGTACTTATCAGTCAGTACAGAGTGCCATTTTTGTGCTATAACGTTATGTCAGGTGGTCGGATGCCTGATTGTTTGAAATAGCCTAAATCGTTCCTTATTTTTGTGTAATGTCGAATCACACGAGGTAAACTTTCATTTTAGTTACCACATAACAACGTAAGACAGTGACCACAAATAACCAATGTCCTTAAGTTAATAACCACAATGTTCAGTTACTGTCCATGTACAGTATTGTAACAGTATATGCATTCAGTCCAGCCCTTACTCTAGGTTTAATGCATTAAAATGGTCTACAAAGAGATGAATCACCATTCGAAATGGACCTTTTAATAACTTCATAAAAGTTTCAAATACAACATTCAAAATAAAGGTACACTGTATTTAAATTTAAACTTTTATTTTACATAGCATAATTGCAAATTCAGACAATGAAGACTGAAAAAACAAGAAAGCTAAATAAAATTGTTTTCCTAGCTTTTGGAATCTTTTTATTGGAAGTCCTTCCATTCATCAATCTGTTTTCTGACCTGCTTGTCCACATTTGGGTTGCTTACTCAATGGGAAAAAAAAACGAGGTGCCTGATGGTAAGGCAAAATTGATCAATCAGAATGAATAATCACAATATTTCTGAAGCTGTTGTTATGGTAAATACAGTACACAGTTCTCAATGTAACCGAGTACACTGTGGCAGAATGGCTTTAATTTCCTTTCAGAATCCATATTTTCTATATCAAATTACCATAAAACACACCCACAAATGTGGACTTTTGAACAAATTCAATTCATGTTGCAAAACTACCCTTTATTTTAGATTACAAAATTCCATGTGAGTCTCATCAAAATTATCAAGATTGTTCTTATATTCATTGAGAAATATATCGAAATCTTATTGTTTACTCATTCATGTTGAGCACTGTATGTTCATTTGTTCACCCCAGTAGCCAATGAACACAAGGAGGTGAAATGTTGTAGACATTTCTTCTCACCCTAAACTTTTGGTTCAAAAATAATCAATGGACATACTGGTAAATATTAGTTTGTCTATTTACAGGTTCTGCAGTTCTGCATTCAGGATGATTGAGAAATGTGAAGGTGATACTGCAACTCAAAGAGGTCACAAGCAATGTGCATTCTGTAGTTTAAATTAAGAGGTAATTCTGATTGTATTTTGTTTTGGGTTTTTTTTGTCCAAAGGGTGAGGCGAATCAGCTATATGGCATCTCTGATGAGGCGGGGCCTTGACAGAGCGGCCTGGCTGGAGCAGAGCAGCACTCAGAGCTTAAGGAGGATGACAGAAAATGGACACGGCAGGCCAAGTCATCAAGAAAATCTTTTTGTATCTTTGTTATTGCTTGAGAGAGCACGTCGGGCAGTGAGTGCATGTTGAGAAGCATCAAGTCCAGTTTGTCCTCCATGGCCATAATCCTCCTGTCCAACTCCTCACTTCGATGCTGCAGGTCCGACACCAGATCGTACATCATGTTCTGAGTCTGGAGAGAGTGGAAAATGTGGACACGTAACCCTTTACTGATCATGAAGCCATACAAGCAAACGTACAGCCGCTTTAAAAGGGGACATGTTATGGAAAATTAAATTTGTATTGTTTGTGTTCAAGTAGTCGGTAGTTAAAGTGATGAATTAGCCAGATGTGGCAAAGTGCACGTGACATTCGTGTGCCGCTTCGAAGCAGAGGGTGAAAAACTACATCAAAACCAAAATGTAAGCAGGGCTGCTTGTTGGATACACAGAGTAACGTTGGCAAGCACTAGCTTCTGATAATAAGCATCACTTAATTGACTACCCAGTGCAATTCTCGTTGTGGTCAGCAGAGCTGCCAACTGTTAGAGAGTGTTCGTATTTTGTTTTGGAAATCACTCAACTCTCCCTCGTGATTTCTGAAATACTGTCTGTTACAGATATTTTTTTTAAAAAATCATGCATCAGATTGCTCAAACAAGTTGAATCCAAACATAGTTTGCAACAAGATTGTTTGAATTTCGTGGAAGAGCTAAATGCAGACATTCCATGCTCGTCTGTTGTCTTCATGGTAATGAATTCTGTATTCACCATTGGCACAGCAATATGTGGGGTGGGGTTGACGGCTGGTTCACTTAAAAACGGCCACCCTCAAACACTTTGATTTTGGCAAAGCACTAAATAAGGTGTGCAAAGCAGACTACTGTATAATTTTCTTGATATTTAATGTATTTTGACCAAAGTACGTTGCAGATTTGGTGTTAAAACACATGGCTACAATACTGCTTTGAATTGTATTTAAAAATACCTCACATGTCCCCTTTAAACGTTTTGAGAAAAGTAAAATTTATTGTTGGTGTGAGTACCTTGGCAAGATCGGCGATGGTGTTGGCCTGGTCAGTTAGTTTCCTTTGCTCCATTTTAACTTTTCGCAGTCTTAAACATTAAAAATAAATATTGTTTTCATACTTGAGAGTTACTGTAATATACTGAATAGTGTGAACACTTGTACACCTACAACTTCATGAATCTTTCAGCGAGACTCAAATTTTGTAAAATTAACATTTGATAAACTCAGTGACAACCAATTTACCCACTGTATTTCATGTACAAGTTACAAGGACTGAACCTTAGAAGCTGTGATGCGACACGTTTACTCACTGGTGGATAGCTTGCAGGAATTTACGCTGATGGTGGCGTACCCTCGCTCGATCAACTTTCTTCACCAGCTTGGTGTGTTTGTAAATCAACCAGGTCTCCCGCAACACATTGGCTGCAGTGTTTTTTACCTGAGGGCAAAACAGGACTAAAATTCATTGTTTTTAAGATAATTATAGGTGATATTTACTTTGGGAAATAAAACACATCAGACCTTTTTATAGAGCTGAGTATCCATCATGAAGTTGTGGACGTGTTTCTCTGCTCTGGTGAGTTCTGACTTCCTTGCAACCACAGCGACCACCAAAGCTGTACAGCCTGCCCCCTGAGAGAGGAGCAGTGCATAATTGGACTGTGACTCACTGTTCACAGCATGGGTAGTTCCACGAATAATCGACTGGCGGGGATATAAAATAAAGATTTTTTTTGAAATATATTTAATAAGTTTGAATCTTATTAGCCAGCCATTTTCGTGGGTGGGCTGCATCCTGAAGGGCATCCAGAGTAAAAACTTTGCCGAACATATCACACAAGTAACTTACTGTTGCTACCATTGACTAATAGGGACTAAGCCAAAAGTCAAACAATAGGTTTGAACCTGTGTGAAAGTTTTGAAGCTGTACTTCAGTTACTGCAGCGTGGAGATGTGTCACATTGGAGGTCTACGAGGATGAAGCACAACTTCCCATAGCTGACATAGTTTTCATTAACTTTAGACCACAAAATATTTTAGACAACCATACAATTTGGTTTAGCACACCAATATGTAACCGTGCCCATTTTATTCATTTGAAAAAAAAAAACTTTTTTTTTATACCCCCCACCCCACACACACACACACGCACACAGTACAGTAACACTGCCAGATAATTAACATCTTATAACACATTGTTTTTCAAACACGTGCCATGGCACAGTGTTCCGAGAGATATTGTCAGGTGTGCCGTGGGAAATGATCCAATTTGTATGCCTGTGCGGTCTATCGCCTGGCAGAGTAATCATGTACTCTTCCATGCCGGTAGGTGGCAGCAGCAGCTAGCTAATTGCCTTGTGCTTCGAGACAAGCGAAGTTTCTGGTGTGAGGTAATACAACGAAAGCTTTCTATCATTTTGATTTACTTTCACCAGAGATGTAACGTTATTCTCTCTGGAAAGACCTCCCACTGAACATTCGGCAAGCCTCCTCGCTGCCCATCTTCAAATCCCTCCTCAAAACTCACTTTTATTCTTTGGCATTCGACTCAGCATGACTTATGACTTAGATTTGTTCTCGGTTTTACTGTTTGGTGCTTTCTACTGTCTTTGTTATTAACTTGTTGTTTTATTATTGTACAGATGCTCCCCAGCTAACGAACGAGTTACGTTCCGAAGGATCGTTCGTTAGCTGAATTCGTTCGTAAGTTGCTTCAGTGCTATAATTTCTATGTTTAAGGCTTATATAAGTATGTTTAAGGTTTATATAAGTATAATAAAATG